>CAUYQG010199261.1:0-11584 GCA_963574415.1 Tarsius wallacei | reverse complement strand
ATGGGTGGGGGGTACGGTGCCGTGGTGCCCGGGTGGTCGGGGGTGCGGGGGCCGGGCGCCGCACCTGCACTCCTGTAGGGGCGAAAGAGTGTCAAACAAAAAAAAAAAAAAAAAAAAAAAAAAAAAAAAAAAATTTCATGTAGAAGCAAGGTCTTGCTGTATTGTCCAGGCTTGTCTTGAACTACGGGGTTCAAGTGATTCTTCTGCCTCTGCCTCCCAAAGTGATGGGATTACAGGTGTGAGTCACTGTGCCTGGCCTTTTCCTTATTCTTAAAAAGAAGTGTTCTAAAAGAAACCATCACATCCTGTCTGCCATCCTGATGTGAGATTCCCATTGCCCCAAGGTGAGGAATTTTCATGGAAAAGTCAAAGAATAGCACCAAAATTTTGGATTTCAGTATGAAAAACAGTGCAGATGTAGGTAGGACAAAGACATTTGCTGAAAATACATGATCTGCCTGGACTAGGCAGAAATCCTTGGCGCTAGGGGAGGAGTGGAGGAGAGAAAAATGAGCTGAAAATGAGCCCTTAGCCTTCTCCAAGCCCTGGGTTAGCTGTGAGGGAGTAGAGGAGGATGTATGCAGAACCACAGAACTCTGGGAATCTGAGAGAGGCCCTGCATGCCCTTCCCAGCTCAGTTTCAGAACTATTAAGGTGTGAGAATAATAGAGGTGGCTGTGTGAGGAGTAGAGGCAGAGAAGGCCCAGTGTGACCTCTGTGCTCTCACAGGAAAGTAGCCAAACCTCCATAGTTCTGAAAGGATGTGGAAGTGGAAGAGCAAGGGCCCTAGCCCAGATGAGAGGACACCAGCAGCAGATGCAGACAGTATATCCAGAGATCTGAAAACAATCCAGTGGATGCTAGTGTGTAGTGGTGACAAAGGCCGAGAGCAAGATGGGATTTAAAAAACATCATTAGGCTGGGTTCGGTGGCTCAGCCTGTAATCCCAGCGCTTTGGGAGGCCAAGGCAAGTGGATTGCCTGAGCCCGCAGGTTCGAGATGCCTGGACAACTTGGCCAGACCTCGTCTTTACAATAAATAAAAAATTAGCTGGGTGTGGTAGCACGTGTCTGTAGTTCTGACTACTTGGAAGGCTGAGGCAGAAGGATCGCCAGAGCCCAGCAGGTCGAGGCTGCAATGGCCGGGAGCATGCCACGGCACTCCAGTCTGGGCAACAGAGTGGGACTCCAACTCAAAAAATAAAATAAAATAAAAAATAAAATAATAAAAACATCGTTAATCATGAATAGCAGAGAGGATGGACACTGAGCAAGGATGAACAGCCTCCTAAAGCAGTAGGATCCTGTGTGGGTCTCTTGCAACTTAGATGCCATCTTGAGGAGAGGGGTGGCGGCAGGTTTCATTGTCAACTGATGAGTTTGTTTCAATCTAAAAGAACTAGGGGATTCAGAATAACTATGTTGTTTTCTATCTCAGATGGAGTGGGGCTTGAATTAAACATGAGGTTGAACTGGGTCTCTTCATATGATTGCTAGTTCCTGGGCGAAATGCTGTCATTTAATCTCTAAAACAACCTTATTGAACAGATACCATTCTCCCTGGTTCTTAGAACATAAAACTAAGACTCAGAAAGGAGAAGTCACATGCCTAAAGTGTTGCCTGTTGTGTAAATGGCAGAGATGGGATTTGAACTTAGAGCTAACTTAAAGCTTATGTTTTTTTTTTGAGTCGGAGTCTCACTGTCGCCCAGGATGGAGTGCAGTGGCACACTCATGACCACCACAGCCTCGACCTACTAGGCTCAGGTGATGCTTTCGCCTCAGCCTTCCAGGTGTTGGAACCACAGATGCGTGCCACCACACCTGGCTAATTTTTTGATTATAGAGATGAGGTCTCGTCATATTGCCCAGGCTGGTCTCGAACCCCTGGGCTCAGGCAATCCTCTCGCCTCTACCTCCCAAAGTGCAGGGATTACAGGTGTGAGCCAGTGCACCCGGCCTAAGCTTATATTCTTTCACCGTAAAAAATACTAATACATAAACAATGCTAACTAACTAATGAGCATATCCTATTTGACCTACCTCGTGCCCACGACTTTACAAGCAACTTCTGGTTGAAATATCATATAACCCAATGAAGCAGATGCCATTGTTCTGCTCACCTTTATAGGTGAGGACGCTGAGGTACAGAGAAGGGAAAGACTGGTCCATACTTATGTAGGTGGCCTCAGTATGAACCCAATTAGGCTGTGCCATGCCCCCCACTCTTGTCAACCATGGCAGTTCAACCATGGCATACTGTGTGATGTGACATTCCCACACTATTGACATTCTGAGGTCTCCCCAAGCAGGCTGAAGGTTGTCTGGTGGCAAGCTGCTGGGGTGCTGGGGGTAGGGCCAGGAAGACTTCAGAACAGGGGAAACTGGGCCTCAGCTCACCTCCTCCTGCAGAGTCTCCATCTCAGACACCAGATGCTGCTGCTCCTTTTCCTGACCAACCCAGAGAGAGTACAAAGGCTTCATTTCCAGGCTCCGAGCCCCCATGTTGCCCTTCTCTCATCCCTGGGGACACAACCAGGGCCTGGATCATAGGAGAACAGGGAATGGGTCTGGGGAGCCCTGATGACTCCTGCTGTCCCCTTTGTCAAGAGGGATGACAGGTAGGCCTAAAAAAGTCTGGGGTGAGCAGGGCTTAGAGAAAGGGAGGAAGCCAGGTGATTTCTGCCCCCTCCTACTCCATAGCCAGGCTCTGCTGCTCTGACTTCAGGAAAGAAGAGAGAGGGCGCCTTCATCTCTCTGCCCAGACCCACCGTCTGCCGGGCCTGGGCCAGAAGGCTGCGGTTCTGTTCCTCCAGGCTTTTGGCCAGAGACTTCAGGTCCTCCAGCTCCTCATCCACAGCTTTGGCAAACTGTAGCGCCTGCTGGGTGCTGAATGGCATGTGGGCAGATGAGCCACAGGAGGCAGAAGAAGGCAGAGACGTAGATATAGGTAAATCCACTGAGATAGATCCACTCCGAGAGATAGTAGCAACAGAGGAATCCCAGGGTAGGGGCAGGGTCAGAGACCAAGAGAGATGGAGGACAGAGGCCCAGGGAGAAAAGGTGGGAAAGAGACCTAGTGTGGGTACGGAGAACCAATTTCAACATAAAAGACTGAGGAGGTGGGAGAGAAACCTAGAGAGAGTGGGAGACTAAACCAGAGGGGCACGATGGACATGAAGAACAACAAAGCACAGAGAAATGAGAAAGCTGATGACGCGGAGAATCAGAGACGCAGAAGAATAGAGAGAAGTTTGAACCCTAGAGGGAAAGAGAAACAGACCAAAACAGAGACAAGAACCAGAGAGACACAAGAGAACAATAAGACAGAAAGGGGGGGAAAAATGAAAGGGACAGGTGCAGAATCAAAGACAGAGCAGGAGATGCAGAGAGCCAGTGGAAGAGAGAGAGGCAGGGGCCTGCAGGGAAGGAGGCAGGGGCGCTGGGGAGGATGGGTGCAGGCCCAGCCCACCTGCGAAGCTGCCTGCGCAGGGCCAAGATCTCCTCTCCAAGGCGTGCTGACCCTTCCTCAGCCATCTCCACACTCCGCTGGAGCTTGGCATTCTCCACAGCCAGACGTCGGTTGCTGAGCTCCAGGTCCTCCAGGCTGTTCAGCAGGTCAGCTGTGGCAGGGCTGAGGTCAGGAGGGACACTGTGGTCATTCCCCACAGTCCCTGCCTCTTTAATGCAAGTTGGGGCAGATGCTGGCGGTCGGGAGATCTGGCTCTTCTTGGGAAAGCTCTGTTCTTCCTTAGCTGTTAGCCTCTGTCCCTCACCCACTTCCCTGAAGGACCCTAAGCCCTACCCAGGCCTTGTCAGGCTAGAGGGCACAGAACTGGGGTAGAAGGGGCAGGGAGGGGTCTGAGGATAGGTACAGCTCAGGTCTGGGGTCTTCGCCTCCGAAGCTCTCCAGGTTGGCTGGCTCCTCAGCTTCTGGGCGTCCTGGAGGAGGACAGACAGGAGGGTTTTGGGCTCCCTAGCACCCTTAAATGCCGAGGTGCCCCGAGGTTATGGGGCTTGGTACTCATCTGGCCTCCACTCTCACCTTCACTCAGGGTGCTCTCTTGGGCTCCCAGGGCTGCAATTATGTCTACTGTAAAGGCCTCTACTTTCTCTATCTTGAGCTCATGCTGGATCTTCCAGATAACTCCAACCTCCCCACTTTACGTTCTTCACACTCAACAATGGGCAGCACCTCAACTTTTCCCAGCTCCCCCACCACCCATCCTCGGGGCTGACCTCACTCTAAGCCGAGCAGAACACAGACCTGTCCCCCTACCTGACTCTCTCTGTGGCCCCCTCCTCTCTGTCTCCATGCCCACACCCTGACTCAGCCCTCAACCTCTCCTTCTGGACTCTCACCACCACCACCACCCTCCCCGGCCTCCTGACTTCACATCTCAGAACTGGCCTGTCCCTCCTCTGCTCACAGCCCTCCCCTGGCCCCCTGATGGAAAAGGTTCAAAAGAATGTCAAAAAAGCTGCATTTTTTGTTTTTGCAAGGCTGGAAATATATAACATGATCACTTTTTTTTTTTTTAATGGAGCACCTCCTATGTGTGAGGTCCTGGGGATAACAAGGTGAGCAAACGAACTGACCAAACCCCAGGGCAGGAGGCTAACTAGCTAATAGCTAGGTGCTCCAAAGGAAGGCATGCAGGTCTGTGAGTGAGCATGAGAGTAAGGATGCCTCACCTCAGGCATCCCAGGGTATACCCTGTGCCCGAGATGTAAAGGCTAAAGAAAGATATAGAGTCTAAGTCAGGGAAAAGAGCCTGAGCAAAGGCCCGTGGTGGGGAGGCATGGGGCACATTCAGGGGTGGCAAGGCCAGGGGCCTGTTAGTGTCTGAACTAGAGTGAGGAGGAGGTGGCTTGATGATGATAGTGACAATGATGATGATGATGATGGCAACAACACACAGAGGAGGGTGGGGCATTATAGGCCTCTCTAATAGAGCTGGTGTGAGGAAGAGGAGTTAAGGAGTTGAAAACAATCTGCTGAGGAAAAAAAACCCCAAAGCTCAGGGAAAGACAGGCTGGGGAGGAGGGGTAGCATGGGGACCTAGAAAGCCAAAATCACAGCTGCAGGCTACAGTAAAGGTCCCTGGGTCCCACCCTATCCCTTGCTCTGCCCCGGGTGGGAAGTCCCCCGCACTGTCTGACCCTGGGCCCGCCTGCTTCATTCTATATATAGCAATCTCACCAGATGGCAGTTGCTGGGAGGTCAGGGCTCCCTGGAAGGCGGTCTCCTCTTCCAGCTCTAATCTCCTAAATCAAAGGGATGAGGCTTAGAGGCCCCCTGCAGCCACCCTTCAGTCCTGACCAGCCACAAACAGGGGGATTGCAGGTGGGAGGAGGGGACCAGGTCAGGTGAGAGCGAACACCGAACACCACAGGGGAGGAAGGTAAGGCCAGATGGCGAGTGCCACGGGGCCAGATGGAAAAGCAGGAGGGGCAAGGGTTGGGTTCTGTGAAGGGGCCTCCGTCAGCCCCCAAACTCACCTCTTCTCTAGCCCCATTTTATTTCTGCCTCCCATATCCTCCTCTGCCACCTTACCCAAGGCATTTTGTCCTCAGACTCTCTACCCACTCCCTCCCAATTCCATCTCTTCATTTTTCTCTCCTCCTCAGCCTCGTTCTAAACAGTAGGTCCCTGGTCCATGGGACTAAAGGGTGCTGGCTGCAGTAAGCAGGTATGAGGTTAGATCTTAGGAAGAACTTTCAGGGGTGGGTGAAGGTATTGGGACTCACCCATGCAGCTGACAGGCAGCAATCCAGTCCCGCATGACAACCAGAAAAGTGTCCAAGTCCACAGTGGCCTGAGGACCCTCCCCACTGGGGTCCAGGCTGTGAGCCAATGTTTGGAGGCGTGGATCCTGGGGGTCCTGGCCTGTTACAGCCTCCAGATAGGCCAGCACATGGGTCACAGTCACTGTACCTGGGACAGAGCACACCATAAGAGAGTCTGGGGCAGGTAGGGGTAGGGGTTGTGGACAAGCAGTAGCTTGGGAACAGGATGTCACTGGCTAGGCTCTTGCCCCATGGCCTGGTGGAGACCCTGGGGCAAGTCCTTTCCCCTCTTCTAAGTCAATTTTTTCACCTGGGAATGGGACCCAGTCATCCCCACCTCACAGGGTTAACCAAGAGGACAGAGATGAGGGACAGCAGCAGCCATGCCCCACCACTGTGGCTACCTCCTCTCCCCCTCCCAAGCCCCTAAAGCTCTGCCATCTTCCATCAATGCCCCCAAGTTTTCCTTGTCCCCTTATTCACTCTCATCCTGGAGCTTCTCACAATCACCCACTTTGTTCCTGCAGGACCCCCAGGAAGGGTCCCTAGCCCAGTCCTCTCTCTGAGGATCCCCAGTTCCCAGCCCCCCAGCCCCTTCCATCTCTACTGCTCCCCAGAACCTCATCCTGACCCCCCACCTGTCCTCTGAGGGTCACAAGCTTCAAATGTGGAGCTGAGTATTTGCTCTTCTAAGCTGCGCGGTATCCCCAGGCTCGCCTCCTCAGATTGCTCCCCGAGGTACACTGAAGAGACAAGAGGGCCCAGCTCACCAATGAGGAGGAGGATAAGGAGAAAAGAGGAGTGCCCATGTCCTCAGCCTCCTGAGCTCTGCAGAGGGGGTGAGAATTAACTCAGAACACCTGGAGTTGCAGCTGGTAGGAAACAGCAGGAAGCTTTGGGAGGGGGCAGCAATGTGAGGGTCTTTGAGTCACTACTCCCCCCCACCATGTGGGTTCCATCTTTTAGGCCAGGAAGTCCCCCCTGCTGTCTAATTCTGTGCCAGATCAGCTCAGGAGCCCGGATAACAAACGCTCTGAAATCACCCTTTTCTCCTCTCTTCTCCAGCCTCTCAGGCTGGGCTCAGAGTGGGGCAGGGGTGGGGGAGGGCAAAGAAGAGAGAATTCTGGGAGGAGCTCAGGGTGAAGGGGGCCCAGGAGCCAGGAACAATCCAATAACGCGTAGGCAGCCTGGATCGATCCCGCCTGCCGCATCTCCGGTCTCCCAGCCCACCTCAGGGACCCGGTCTCTCTTCTTGCATCCCCAAGGCAAGGCTGGCGTCATTGGAGCCCACGACCAGGGCCTGAGACCAGGAAGGATGGAGTGATCCAGGTAGGTTGGGCAGTGGGGGCGTGGTTAGGAGCTGGGTGTGGGTGTGTCAAACTGGCCTGGACTCAGAACCCAACTGCACATCTGTGGGCAAGTCACTGCTCCTTTCAGAGCCTTAGTTTTGCTACCAGGAAAATAGAAAGCTGGTAGAGTGATCCCCTGCACCAGGACTGGGAGAGTTAGCTCTATGAATGTGAAGCGTGCGCGTGTACATACATACACACATACACACACACACACACACACATACACACACACACAGTGTCCTGGAGCTTGTTTGTCAACTGCTGTAGCCACAGTGCCTGTGTGCAGTAGGCGCTCAGTAAATGCTCCAGAATATAGAAGATCCTCTACTCCAGGAGTCACTGGGCTGTTCCAGTCACTTTCCCAGGGCTGGAAGTGACCTTCTAGGCGCTCTGTCCTGGCCTTGGACAGCTGGGAACAAGCAGCTCACTGAGTACTGGCTGCAGGGTTAGGTAGACCTGGGGGCAGCCTGTGGCAAATGACTCAACTTCCTTGAGCCTCAGTTTCTTCCTCTGAAAAATGGGTGTGGACCGGGTGAGGTGGCTCAAGCCTGTCATCCCAGCACTTTGGGAGGCTAAGGCGAGAGGATTGCCTGAGCCTGCGGGCTCGAGACCAGCCTGGGCAACATGGTGAGACCTCGTCCCTACAATAAAAATCAAAAAGTAGCCTGGCGTGATAGTGCGCACCTGTAGTTCTGGCTACTTGGAAGGCTGAGATGGAAGGATTGCTGGAGCCCAGCAGGTCGATGCTGGGGTGGCTGTTAACCTGCATGCCATTGCACTCCAGCCTGGGCAATGGAGTGAGACTCCAACTTAAAAAAAAAAAAAAAAGGGCCGGGCTCAGTGGCTCAGACGGTAATCCCACGCCTTTGGGAGGCTAAGGCGAGAGGATTGCCTGTGCCCGCGGGTTCGAGACCCGCCTGGGCAACTTGGCGAGATCTCATCTCTACAATAAATCAAAAAATTAGCCAGGCATGGTAGCGCGCGCCTGTAGTTCCGGCTACTCGGAAGGCTGAGACGGAAGGATCGCCGGAGCCCAGCAGGTCGAGGCTGCGGTGGCCGGGAGCGGCCACTGCACTCCAGTCTGGGTGACAGAGTGAGACTTCAACTCAAAAGAAAAAGAAAAATGGGTGTGGTATTACCTCCCTCCTAGGGAGGAAATGAGATAAAATCTGGCAGAAGGCATGTGGTAGGGACTTAATAAAATTGAACATTTATTGAGCATTCAGTAGGTGCCATTTAAAGGCCTCTTCTGAGTGGTTTGCATTAACTATGTGTATGTGTGGCTGCTGTTATTAGCTCCACTTTACAGATGAGGCACAGAGAGATTAGGAGCTTGCCCAAGGTCACCTGTTCAACATATAAGTCCCCTTTCTCATCCCTCTAACTTTTCTAGGGTTCCCTGTAGTGAGCGAATCCTAGGGTTCCTTGTAGGGTTCCTCTCTGGCTTGAACCCATGCTCCTAGATTTGGCCCTTGGGAAGGGGAGTGCGAGTCCAATTAGGGGACACCTGGGCTTCTGCTAAAGTCTGATTTCCTCCTCATTGTCTTCCCCATGAGCTGCTCTCCAGGGAGAGCCGAATTGCGAGTTGAACCCAGGACTGTCTGGCTCCAGGTCACGCAGGCTCTGAGGATCTGCAGTCCCTTTGGGAAGATGTCGCTCTTGTTCCTGAAGATTTCCTTCCCGTCTCTCTGTGTCTCTGTCCCTGCCTCTTCTCTACTTTTCTCTCTGGTTCGCTCTCCATCTTTCTCCCAGTCACTCTCCCGTGTCCTCCTTCTCCATCTCCATGTCCCTCACCCCGTCTGTGTTTCCCATCCTGTATCTCAGTGAATCTGTTCCCCAAGCCTTCTCTTTCCTTCCTCTGCTGTCCCTCTGTCTCGTGTCCAACCTCGCCCCCCACCCCTTCTTCTGTCTTCATCTCTCCTGGGTGTGTTCCTTCCTTTTCCCCTTTCCTTCGGGGCCTCCCGGCACTGGTTCAGCCCTTGCCCCTGGGCTCCCAGTGGCTGCACGCCCTCTGCTGGTGCAGGCGAGTTTAGCCGGTGGCTGCTTAACCCGACAGTCTATACTCTGGTTTCCACGACACAGTGCGTCTGCCTCTGACCCTTCTATCTGGAGAGCCTCCTGAGGCCTTGGGGCTTGGGGCCTGAATGCCTGGGAGCCTCTAAGAAAGGGGCCCCGTGTCCCCCCTCAGACTGAGCTCTCCCACTCAGCAGACGAGCTTCAGAGGCAACTCCAGCACCTTCCCTCCACGTCGGCTTTCACACCCATTCGTTCTGCATCCATCCATTCAGTCCACAATAGTAATCGAGTTCCTACTACACGTCAGGTGTTGCTTTGGGGCTGCTCCACCCAACAGGGCCACCACTTGCTGCATGACGCTCTGGGGCACTTGAGCAGGGGAGGAACTGAGATGCTCTGCTGGTGCAAAGAACATGCGAGATCTTGAGCACTTAGTGTGAAAAAAAAGATGATCTCTATATTTTTATATTGGCTATATGCTGGCAGGATACTAATTTGGATACAGAAGGCTAAAAAATCTATGATCATAATTCATTTCATGCGTTTCTTTTTAAAAATTAAAAGTTACACATGCGGCTCGTATTACACTTCCATGGGACAGTGTTACTTTAGGGCCTGGGACACCAGGGAGACTTCAACAGACGCTGCTGCCTCGTGGAGCTCATGCTCCAGTGGGGAGACACACAGATGCCAGTGCCACCAGGTCGGGTGAAGCCAGGCAGGGGACTGAGGGCCACAGGCGGCTGCTGAACGTATAAGGAGCAAGGAGCGAGCCTGCTTGTGCTCTCACGGTCCAGATGAGCCAAGGGGCACAGACAGGCTGGCGGGCACACGGTAGGCCCTTGACCCACCAGGGCCCTCCCTCCCTCCCACCCTGCACAGCTACCCAGGCCACCTCTCCCCAGTCCCCGAGTCACAGCCTGGTGCCCATTCAGCCTCTGCTCCCTCCTCGGGGCAAATGGGGTCATCCACCTACTTTCTGCAGCGGGCAGGTCCATGGCCACCTCCGCGGCTCTGCAGCTGCTGCGCCAGCCAGCCTCCCTCCCTCAGCGGAAGGGACTGGAAAGGGACTGGTGTGAGTGCGCCTGGAAGGACAAACAGGAGAATGGCTTCCTCAGAGCCGCTGCTGAGGGTGGAGGCCGGCCACCCACCTGTGCCTGGAGCCGCTGGGTCCTCACACCTGCTTGCCGCCCGCCCAGGCCTGAGCAGCCGCTGGGACCTGTTTTATGGACTGGAGGTGTGGGCTGGGGAAATGTGGTCATAAGTGAGATCAAAGGGGGCTGTGGGTGAGGTTCCCTCCCCCCCTCCCCAGCCCATCACTCCTGCCCAATGACTCTGCCCTGTGCCCTCCTCTCCTCCTTCCCTCAGCTTCCAGCAGAGCCTGCCTTCTCCTCTCCCTGGGGCCCTCATCCCAGCCTCCTCCTGGCCTCCCAGACTCCAGGCTTGCCCCAGAGATGATCTGTCCCTCCCCAGCTCAGTGCCCCTCCATGGTTCCCCAGCACCCTGGGAACAGGGCTGGACCCTGGCCCTGGCGTCAAAGCCCTGCCTGGCCCGCCCGCCTCCCCACCTTTAATCCCACCTCCCATGGCACCAATGCTCCAGCAACTCTGAACTTCAGGCCACTCCCTGCTGCGGTTCGGCCTGGGGTGCCCTCCTCGCCTGCTGCGTGGGCGCCACATCCTGGAAAGGGTTCTGATGCCCACTCTGCCTGACTGTGGGACTGGTCTGAGCCCCCACACAACTCTGGGCAGCTGCCCTTCTTGCCACTCTAGCCTCTATCTAGCCTGCTGGCCTCTCATGGGAGTTTGAGCCTATCTCGCCCAGGCTCCCAGCCCTCCCATGGCTCCCTAGTACCCCTAGACTAAGTCCTAGTCCCTCAGGCTGGAGTGACAGCATGGTCCCTAAAGCACTGCACCTCTTTCTGTCACTTTCTCTCCACTGGATGATCCCTAGGTCCCTCCCTCACCACAGCCCACAGGAGCTGGCCACCTTGCCCCAAGTCTGTGGCTCTCCCTGTTCCCCACCCAGGACGCCCATGGGCCTCCTTCTCTGTGCCCAGCCCCACCCACGCTGCCCTGGGGGGGCCCCTGCAGCAGTGAGGACTGCGCTCCCCAGGAGGAGCCAACAGTAGACCACCTGCCTCTGTTCTGACCAGGCCCGCCAAGGGAGGAGCATCCCAGCTCCAGGGCGCTTCCAGGAAAAGGGGGTGCCATTAACAGCAGAGGCCAGACGAGGGGCCCGGGTGACCCAGCACCTGGGCCGGGTCCAGCAGGGAGGCCTGGTCACAGGTCCTCACTGGCTCGCCCCAACACCCGGCTCGCTCCAACTATCCGGCTCACCCCCCAACACCCGGCTCACCCCAACAGCCGGCTCTTCCCCCCACACCCGGCTCGCCCCCCAACACCCGGCTCGGCCCCCCAACACCCG
>CAUYQG010199260.1:0-22424 GCA_963574415.1 Tarsius wallacei | reverse complement strand
GTGATCTTCAGTTCCATTTATATTGCTAAAGATGACAGAATCTCCTTCTTTTTTATGGCCGAAATAGTATTACATTATGTGTGCTAGTAATAGCAAGCCAATCTAGTGACAATTAACAATTGTTTGGTTTCCCTGAGAAGGGAGCAGTAAGAATTGTCATAGTAAGTCTGAAATTCTCTTCTGATTTGCAAATGTTAATACAATTACTATCTTTGAAGAGTCATAGCTATAGTAGTTTTCTTTCAGTATTTCAGAACAATTCCCAAACAGCAGTTCTGTTGCTTTAAAATGTCAAAACTTTGTCTTCTTCAAGTAAAGCTTTATTTCTTTCATGGATTTCTGGAAATGTACTAACTCTGTGGAAATAAATTATTTTAAAATGCATAATGGATTTTTTTTTAGTTTCATAAACTGTTAGGATTCTAGTTATGGGGGAAAAATTCAGATGAGGGTTAAAAATATAATTGATAACTTTATCTCTTTGAAATGTAAGATTCCGCCTTGATAAGCATTTATGAAACAAAATGGTTGCTTTGGTTGAATCCTAAAAATAAATTTTAAAGGCTCTACTTTAATAACAAATACCATTTATCTAACATGATCGTGTGCCAGAGAATTCACTAACTGCAACATACCATTTAATTCTTACCTCAACTTTATGAATAGATGGTTTTTTCTTTTTTAAAAAAATTTAGTTATTTTAAAGATGTGGGGTACAATTCCGGATTAGGTAGATAAGTGGTCATTTTACAGTTAAACCTTGGGTCTCCCTTTGGTCCCCGTTTCACCTGGTTTGAGATCATGTACGCTTGCTGATATAAAGTGCCCCCCTCCCCCGCAGCTTCCCACTACTTTCAATCCCTTTCTTACAGAATTATGATAAATGTTCAGGGTCTCCTTATGAGTGCGTACATGTGGTAATCAGTTGTTTCTGTGATAGATAGCTAAGTATTACAGACTCCAAATCCATCCAAGTTCCTGCAAAGTTCATAATGTCATCCTTTTTTATGGCTGCATAGCATTCCATTGCGTATATGTGCCACATTTTGTTAATCCAGTCCAGTTTTGATGGCAGCATGGTTGGTTCCATGTTTTTGCTATTGTGAATAGTGCTGCAATAAACATGCATGTGCAGGTATTTTTTTTATAAAATGACTTGAGTTACTCTGGGTATATTTCCAGAAGGGGGACTGCTGGGTCATATAAAAGGCTGATTTTTAGATCTTTTGGAATAGTCACACTTTTGACCACAGAGGTTGTACTAGTTTACACTAACAACAGTGTAGAAGTGTTCCCTTTTCCCCACATTCTCTCCAGCTTCTGTTGGTTTTTGAGTTATTGATGATAGCCATCCTGACTAGAGTTAGGTGGTATCTCAGTGTGGTTTTGATTTGCATTTCTTGATGATTAGTGAAGCTAAGCATTTGTTCACGTATCTTTTAGCTGCTTGTATGTCTTCTTTTGAGAAGTGTCTATTCAAATCTTTTGCCCACTTTTTAATATGGGCTTTTTTTTTTCCTTTAGACACCTTTGAGTTCCTTGTAGATCCTGGATGTTAGAACTTTGTCAGATATACTGTTGGCAAACAGTATCTTTTCCATTCTGTGGGCTGTCTTCCCACTCTCTTAATGGTTTCCTCTGCTTTACAGAAGCTTTTCAGTTTGATCAAGTCCCACCTGTCTATCTTATCTTTTATGGCATGGGCACTTGTGATTTTGATCAGGAATTAGTTGCCTATTCCAATGTCTGTAAGGGTGTCTTCTGCATTTTCTAAGATGCTCATAGGAAGACTTTTTTATGTGTAGGTCATTAAACCATTTAGAGTTGTTTTTTTGTATGGTGATAGGTAGGGATCCTATTTTAACCTTTTCCAAGCACCATTTACTAAATAGGTTCTTCTCTCCCCAGTGATTGTTGGTGGGGGCTTTGTTGAAGATGAGTTGGTTGAGAAATTGAGGTTTTGCTTCTGGTCTCTCTATCCTGTTGCATTGATCTATATGCCTGTTCTTGTACCAACACCAGGTTGTTTTGATTAATGTAGACTTACAGTAGAGTTTAAAGTGTGGAAGTGTGATAATCATCCACCATGACCAGGTAGGCTTCAAGATCATAAATGTAAGTAAAGACCTCAACAGATATAAAAACCAGAATCACATGATTATCATACTAGACACAGAAAAAGCTTTCAATAAAATCCAGCATCCCTTCCTGATTAAAAACCCTTGAGCACTTAGACACAGAGGGAAAATACCTCAAAATAGTAAAAGCCATCTATGATAAACCCACAGTCAATATATTGCTAAATGGACAGAAACTGGAAGCATTTCCCCTGAAAAACAGAATAAGACTAGGTTGCCCACTCTCACCCCTCCTGTTCAACATAATGCTGGAAGTTCTTGCTGGAACAATCAGACAAGAGAAGGCAATCAAGGGTATCCAAATAGAAAAAGAGACATTAAGCTATCCCTCTTTGCTGAAGATATAATCCTATACTTTGAAAACCCAAGATAATCTGTCAAAAACCTCCATGCACTGATAAAGGACTTTGGTTAAATCTCAAGGTACAAAATAAACATGTAAAATACAGTCACATTCTTACACCAACAACAAGCAGGCAGAGAACCAAATAAAAAGCATAATCCCATTCACAATAGCACCCTCCAAAATGAACTATCTCTGCATCTTCCTGACCCAGAGAGGTGAAAAACTTTTACAACTAAAACTGCAAAACACTGCTCAAAGAAATAGAAAAATACACAAACAAATGGAAAAATATTCCATACTCATGGATAGGAAAAAGCAACATTGTTAAGATATGCATCCTACCAAAGGCAATCTACGAATTCAATGCAAGACCCATTAAATTACCATCATCACTCTTCTCAGACCCGGAAACGACAACACTGAAATTCATATGGAAACATAAAAGACCATGAATCACCAAAATAATCCTTAGCAAAAGATAGTTATTTTCAACAGCCAATTAGCCATTTTTACCTTGAATACTGGAAGTCTCTCTGGTCTAACATATTATAAATCAAAACCCGTTTGTGGCCTTTTGAAACTTGCTTTCTCTTGCATCTTCTGTTACTTGTTCCTTTTAATTGCACTGTCCGAAGTCCAGTTATTCAGATTCAAAATCTACAAGGCAATATCAATGCTGTCTCTTCTACTACATCCAAAGTATATCGTATTTACACTTAAAAACTTATTACCTTCATTCTTCAACCTCTTAGCTCCTTCCTAAAATTATAGTGGCAGCCTCTAATTGCACTTTTCATCTTTGTCTGGTCAATTTTCATCATGTTATCTCTCTGCACCAAACTTTTAATGGTTCCTCACAGTTTATAATATTAAGTCAAAATAAGTTTGGTAATAATTCTGAAAGATACATTACCAGACATTATAATCCTGAATGTTGAAATAATGAAAGATCAAACTCCAGAAAATATAATCCTAAAAAATAATTTTAAAAGTTTCTTACAAGACTATTTGTTTCCATTTTTAAAAGAGCATTTATTTGAGAAGCATATCAAATACAATGAGATTTTATAGGCCACCTTACACAATAAAACACACATCTTTGCAAGCATAGACAGGTATGCTAATGATTATCCCACTGATATAAGTTATGAGCAGACAAACTCATATTGATAAGAAATAGATTTAAAAGTGAAATGTGCAAATATATTTCACTGTATTAGTAGCTGTGTGCCTCCAGCTTTATAATTGTAGTTATCTGAAATATGCGACAGGCAACCCAAATCTTTTGACAAGATCAATTAAAAATCACCACTGCATATGTAAACATTCAGTTGAAATTTTGAGAAATTTTGTCTTTCACAAATGCAAATGTATAAAAAAACCTTTGCATTTATCGAGGGGGTTTCAATGCTTTTACACACAATTTGAGATAATGTACTTTTATGAAGTCAAATTTAAAAAAATACATAAAATAAATTCAACCTCTAAAAGTCTTTACACAATTTAAAACTCCAGTGTTAGATACAATGCTAAGATAAAACAAATAACATAGCAGTTTGGTGCTCTGTATAAAGGAGCAGACGTCATACACAATTGAATTTGGTAGGGAAGAATTCTTATATTTTACCTGAGTTTTTACTTCCTCTGTGATCTTCAAACACTTGTATTTGGTGAGTGGTTGCATTCTAAAAATTCGTAAGCACGTGCTGTTTGTTTGAAAGGCCCAGCTGTTGCAACTCAGTGATTTTCTGTTTTTACAGCACTGATAATAATAGCTTTTAAACTTTTATGTTTCACTATTAAGTAGCTTCATTCACTTTCTACAAACTTCTTTGAGGGAACAATTTCACAGATCTCTTCCTATGTGCTGTAAGAAGGAATAATACTCGGTGTCCCCAATACCAAGTCTGCACTAGTCAGAATTTTCCAGAGCGACATATACAAAAGATATTTCAATACATAAGAGTGAATTTAACAGAGGAGTTGGCTCATGTGATTATGAAGACTGAAAAGTTCTGCAACAGACTATCTGCAGATCCTGGGCTGTTGGTAGTCTAACTCAGTCCAAGTTTGAAAATCTCAGAATCAAGGAAAATGATGGTGTAACTCTCAGCTCAAAGCCAAAAGCCTCAGGACCCTGGGAGGGGCACTGATATAAGATCTGGGGTCCTTGACATTTACATAAGAAACATTTTTTAACAACTGCTGTATAGCAGACCGTGCCAGTCATTCATGTATTTTAGAGAGAATCGTGGTCTCTAAGACAACAAGCATAATGCAGTGTAATTGGGGCTACATAAGGAAAGATAAAGAGTAATAAGGAAGTTCTTAAGGGAATCCGCTTGTCTACACTTTCATTCTCAGGGGTTTTCCTTGAAATCACATTTATGTGACTGCAACAATTTTTTACCTAAATTGTGTCTTTCTGTGGGGGCTTTAGAAGCAGATAGATGAAGAATGTGGGGGAACATTTATGACAGCCTCTCATGATCTCTGCCTCCTGATATTTATAGTTTTGTGTAATCCCTTCCTCTTGAGTGTGGGCAGGGCCTGTAGCTTGCTGCTAACCAATAGAATATCTCACAGGTGATGGGATACTGTCTTTTGTGAATCAGTTACAGGAGATTCTGACCAGTCTTGCTATCAAACTCTATCCTTCATTGGTCCTGATAAACAAGTTGCTATGTTTCACATTGCATCTTGGAGAAGCTCATATGACAAGGAATAAACGACTTCCTTGGATCAGCAGTTGAGGTACCGAGGTACCCAGTCCAGCAGCCCAAAAGTAATCCTGCCAACAGCTATATGCTCTTATAAGTAGATCTTTCCCCCGTTGAGCTTTGAAATGAGACATCTTGATTTCAGCATGGTGACGCTGTAAAGCAGAGAACTCTGCTAAACCATATCCAGTCCTCACTCGTGGAAACAGTAAGATTAAAATGTGTGTTGTTTTAAGATACTAAGTTTGTGGTAATTTGTTACGTGACAGCAGATAGCTACTACAACGAGAATGTCAAAACACCTCCATGAAACACATCACCGTCCGTCTTTTGTGCTGTCACAGGGTAGGGAAATATTTGCAATATTTTAGATGAGAGACAACTGGGAAAATGATGGTGAGGTTATCAAGAGACGTAGAGGTGTTTGGGTGACATTTAAGAGACAGAAATGGCAAGATGTGATTAGTTTGATGTGGAAGTTGAAGGCAGGGAAAAATCTAAGGCAAAACTTAGCTCCGGCTTAAGTCACTGGGCAGTTGATAGTGCCATCAAGACAGAGACACAGAGAGTTGGAGGCAGGAAATGGTGATTTCAATGTTGGATGTGATGGGTGAGAGTTGCCTGTGAAATATTGGAATGGAGATGTCCAATAAGTCTGTCCATCTGAAGTCCATTAGAAAGTAAATTGGGATGCATGAAAAACTTACCTATATATTAAAGCCATGCAAATAAATATGATTTCATAGTGAGAAAGTCAACGTGAAGAGCTCAAAGCTTCTGTGATAGAGTACCAAAGCACATCAAGATTTAAGGGTCAAACACAGGGAGAGAAGGCATCAGAGAAGACTGAAACAAGTAGCCGAAGAGCCAGAAAGAAAACCAGTAAAATGTGGTTTCATGGAAATCCCTTATCTCCAAAAAAAAAATTGTCTCAAGAAGGAGAGAACGGCAAATCGTGTCAAAGTTAAAAAAGATCTTGCCTTCTGAAAGTGAGTAGTCATTTTTGAGAGAAGTGTCTATTTTTATTGGCTGGTTGGGCTGGAATTCAGACTGCATGGAGTTGAAGAGGAATTGGAAAAAGTTGGGACAGACAGCTTTGTGAAAGTTTGGTTCCAAAAGGGAGGAGAGAGATGCCGATAGTCAAAAAGTATTATGATTAACAAGCACATTTTTCAGGATAGGAAGCATAGGATTGTGATTAAATGGTGATAGTAAATTGCCAGTAGAAATGGAAATGTTGATAACTTAGGAGAAACATAATAGAGGAAACTTTCTGAAGAAGAAGCAGGGATGCTATCCACAGTGAAATGGGGAGTTTTCTTTTGGACAGTGGGTTCAACTCACACCGTGACCATATGTTGCAAAACCGACAATTTATTGTACACATCACTTAGGCACTTTCAGATCCATATTTCTTACATTGGATCTCCTAGCTCCTCTATGAGATTGGTAAGGCATTCACAGTGATCCTTGTGTTTGCATATGTGGAAACTGATGCTCCAAGATTTTAGGTACTAGGCAAGGCTGGTAAGGCTTGGCGCTTGACTCAAGGTATTCCCTCTTCCGTGATTTTTTTTCTCACTACATTCTACCACATACCAGGAAACTGACACAATATGGCATTACCCACATAGATTCAGTAGAGTACTACTGAGTTGCCAAATCTGACACTTCAAAAGGAAACATAATTAAAGCAATTGTGAGACTTTGAAGGGCACAGTGGCCTCATTTGTTGACTGGAAAGAAGTATATTTTCTTTATATTATGGTCTTTACACAAATATAAGAATGTACATAGGGATTTGAGAAAGTACACATTGCAAACGCATGTTGCAATTTAATCTTTCTGCTATTACTGTACACAAATATGCATTTTTATTATCTGCCTAATATTCAAGAAGCTATTTTTTAAAACATTATACAAATAATACAACACTTTGGAGGTGATTGTTAAGAAAAACTGTTGCCTACATCATAGTAAATAAGTACTGAGTAGTATACCCCACTCTCCATCCAAAGATAAAATCCCGGGAATATGCTTTTTATAGAAATTCCCACATACATTCTGCCAATGTGTGAAGAATATAGGTATTGTCCAAAACCTTATTTATATCTAGAATCAACCACTATATATGTGTTTTTAGTTTAGTATGCTATTAGTAGAAATGAGATTTATTTTATATCTTGTTGATTCTTTGCTGATTGCTTTTTAGTGAGGTATGTGGACAGAAAAAATTAATCATCAATACTATAAAACTAACACACTATAATAATAGGTTCAGAGGATTTCTATTTTATAATTACATCATTAAACTGGACTTAAATTCTGCATTTATAACAGTAACAGAGTTTCACCTTCAGGTAGAAAAGGGATACTCTTACTTTTTCAAAACATATTCAGAATAATCTTCAAATATTAAAGTTTGAGTGACGCAGTAAGTCAGTTTCTTCTGAGTAATTCATCCCATTAACAATAAAGCATAAATCATTCCTGTTGGTGATCCATAAATGCATATCATGTTTTTAATAAAGAAAATTATCCATTGTGCATACTTTTGCCCACCCCTTCAAATCCAAATATCTCCAAGCCTGTCTGAAATCTTTTACAATTTGACATAGGATCTAGCTAAGCTTGGCTTTCGGTTGACATTTCAGAGAGAAGCAACAAGTCTTGGACAAATGATAAAACCTGCACCACATAGGGTATATTAAAAATGATTCCAAAATGATGATTCTGTTCTTTCAAGGGAGCTTGATGTCAACAATTCTTTGAAGCAAAAAACAATGGTAGGTGCACTTTGTAATCAACAGTTGAACTCTGCAAAACTTTTCAATTTATTTTTGGGTAGATAATGGCTGTTTCCATAACTCTCTGTTTCTGTTGCAATCAAATTGAACTGGAAAATAGTGAATTCCAGACATAATTTTTTCTTCTCTAAGGTGCAGGCCTATTACTTCAACAATAGTATTTTTAGAGAATAAAATGGTTTTGTAAAAAAGTTACCACGCAAAGAAATATTTATCTAGCTTACAAAAGACAGTTCTGTTTAACTAAGTATTATCACATGTTAAATTTTAGACCATCCAGTTTATTCCAACAACCATACAGAACTAGAGTATGTATCTATTATCTGTCAATCTATCTTTCTTTCTATCTATCCATTCATCTATTCATCTGTCTATCCATCTATTTGTCTATCTGTCTGTCCATCTATCCAACTATCATCTATCTTCCTCTGTCTGTCAATCTATCTATCATCTATCTATCTGTCTATTATCTATCTATCTCACTTATTTCTATCTATCTATCATCTTTCATCTATCTATCAATCATCTATCTCTAATCTGTTTGCCTCTACCCTAGTTCACTCTTGAACTCTTCAGTCTCCAGCATTCCCTGAACCCACAGACTCGATTAGGTTTGTTACTTTGTATGTCAATAGCATCAGGGTCATGTGTTTGCCATAATACTTGTCCTAATGTAGAGAAAGTAGCCATTTGCAATTTTGTTTCTCCAACTTGACTACTGACTCTTGATGTTAGGGTAGTGCATCACCTCAGTAGCTTGTGATAAGAACTAAGCATAGCTATTTACTCAGTTAATAACTGAGGTTTGCTAAACTGAGTAAAATTATTTGTATATAATGGAGTAAGTTGTAAGAAAAAAAAGAGTAAAATGCAGTGAGCAGAGCAAATCACATGCTACAGATACCCAGACCTGAAAGCTATTCCAGAATACCTCTTTCTAAGAACTGCCCTCAATAATTCCCTACTGTTCCTTTTTATTAATTAAAATTATTTGTTAATAAAGTAAACTACTTGAGAATGTTAGCATATATGGGTACTTTAATGAATACCTATACATTGTTTTTCAATGTTTAATACATTTTATCTTGATAACATCAAAAACAAGATTAGCTCTAACACTGCAATATAAAAAAATACATTAGTGTTCACACTGGTTTTACATGGAAATATATAATTATTTGAATATTTAAATATAGCTTCTTTTTAACCAAAAAAGAGTATTACCCTAGTTGCATAAATAATTTAATTGCACAAATGCAAATCACATCTTTCATAATACTGTTCACATACTGTATAACTCAGGACAATTACAATAAAAATCTATGCAAGATACTGAGCAAGATTAATTGAGTTTTCATCATGGTTGTAATTTGATTTTTTACTATTAAAATAATTTAAAGCATTCTTTAATACACAAAAAATTCAATTGTTTTATCTAATCTGCAAATGAAACCGACATTTAAGGAGACAAAGGGGCACATCTTGTATCCTACTAAATTCTGAAAGTAATTCACTTCCTCTTTAACTTAAATTTTAAGTTTTACAATTTCAAGTTTTCAATCTTTTCTAAAATAATCATTTGGAAATAATGTACTGTGTAAGTGTGATGTATCATATCTATTTTGATTACATCATGCAGAAAGGACAGTTCATATAATTCAAGTGAACAAAATTTAACATTAAAAAATGTTGCTACCTTTTTTACACTGGAAGTCCTTCTAAGTGCCATTATGGGGGGCAGGGGGGTTTATATTTAAATTTTATATTTCCAAACATATAAAAGTATAATACAGTACTGATTACTTTATTTAACATTTTGAAAATGTTTACTGAGTTCTGGTAATTATTATTCTACACAAGATTTTGTAAAAATTTTTTCTTAGATTTCTTATGCAAAAGGCAAAAAAGGCTTGATAATGCAGCCAAATATTGAGAAAGGAAATGACCTGGTTGAGAACAACGTCTTGGCCTGGCCACTACAGCAAGAGGGAGTTGAGGGCAGAAAGAAGCAAGGGTCTTTGTGAGGTACATTAATCCACACTTGCCACACCTGGAGCTCTAATGAACCCATGCATTGGCTTTACGGTTCCAATCAGACTCCAAGTATCAGTCTCTCAGCCACAAAGCAAATACCTGAAGTGGAAACCTCTGTGATGCAGCACAGACATCCACTCGCTTCAAACACAGCCCTTACAGCAAGGGTTATTAGAGTGAGCTGCTCAAACTCCATGTGCAACTGGTAAGAAACATGAAATCCCATGGGATAAGGTGAGTGATACCAGGGCATTTGCTCTATTCTTGAGGCATCTTCTCCATGTAAGCCTGAATCTTACTACTCTCCAGTGCTGTCCATCTCTCCACCAAAATAATCAGTGACCACAAGAGGTCATGAACTATAAACTTCCACTTTTAGAGAAAAAAAGCAGAGTTATGGAAATTCTAACCACTGCTACACAACTTTTAAAGAATGGACTTACCAGTGTGTAGACTCCCAGTCTGACACAAAATGGTCTTCTACCTTTCCACTTGTTGATACACAAGTAAGGTCCGTGCTCCTCTCGAAAGTGTTCCTTCATGTGTTCACAAGATCCCTTCACTGTCACCATTCAGAGTTTCAGCAATTCTCTCTGTCTTTTTCTTTGTCATAGTTTTCTTTTTTTATTAGATTTTTCCATAAGTATATAAACATTATTATTTCTCTCATTTCAAAAAGTTATCTTTCCTTGTCCCGTTTCTTTAAGCATCTGTGTAGAAAATTCCCTCACCTCTATCTGGTCTTTGCTGAAATATCACTTCTAAAAGAAGACTTTTGTCACCACCAAGTTGCAGCCTACCCTGTTCTCTATTGCCTTTATCTTGCACTTTTTTCTCACAGCATTTATCATCTTCTAACTATGTAATGCACATATTTGCTAGGCTGTTTTGGGTTGTATCCTTTTACTTAAATAAAAGCAGCAGGAAAACAGAGATTGTATCTATTTTTTCCATTCTTTTCCAAATTCATAAGCTGCTTCCTGATATTAGTAGATGCTCTATAAATAATGATAGAACATATGAATTAGGAAATGATGGAATTTATTTTATCATGTGACAAACTTGATCTTACGCTTTTTGCTATAAAAATAAAATTTCCCAAGAATCATTTTACTGCTATTACAAAAGTAAATATTTTTTTGAGTTGGAGTCTCACTCTGTTGCCCAGACTGGAGTGCAGTGGCCGCTCCCGGCCACCGCAGCCTCGACCTGCTGGGCTCTGGCGATCCTTCCGCCTCAGTCCTCAAAGTAGCTGGAACTACAGGTGCGTGCTACCATGCCCAGCTAATTTTTGATATATTGTAGAGATGAGGTCTTGCCATGTTGCCCGGGCTGGTCTTGATCCCGCGGACTCAGGCAATCCACTTGCTTTGGCCTCCCAAAGTGCTGGGATGACAAGCTGAGCCACCGAGCCTGGCAATTTTGTTTTTTATTTGAAACTGACTTCACTCTTGGTACTAGAATTCTCATGTTCCCCCCCGACCCCTCCCTATTCCTCCCCCTCTCTTCCTTCTCCTTCTCCTTCTTCTTCCAGTCAATGTCTGAAAGGGACTTCTGGATTTAAAAAAGTCATCCACTTTGAATCTACATATAAAGTAGAAGAAGCAGATCTTTTGGGACTTTTAGGAGGGTTCTCTTTAAAATCCAGAATGCCCCATTCAGAGATTCTATGTTCCCTGACTTTGCATTTAGTTTTGGACCCAGTATCAGTAGAGTACTTATTACAAGTTCATTGTTCATAAAACTGGCTATCAAGGCCATTGTTTATAAAGGCAGTTTAGAGCCTCAGTGAAGTTCATACTTGACTTGGTTTGGCAAAGCAGGGCATCACTAACTCTTGCTAAATAGAATTCAGTTCATTAATGGGTTTCCATCATAGCTAAAAAGGCAGCAAGTGGTGAAGACAAAACTAGCATGTTCTTGCAAAAGATTTGGGTGAAGAATACCTTCATGTGACCAACAACTCCAACTTAAGCTATTTAAAAATGGAATATCTTATGAGATCTACATAGAAATGTAGGGAAATCTTAGCACTCAATCACCGATTTCACAAATTTCTCCTTTTAAAAAGTTTTTGGCGTTGCCTTATCAAGATCTGTGCTTAACTGCTTTCCTTTCCCCCTGGCATGATTAAAAAATTGCTCTGTACCTCTGGTAGAAGTGTATCTCCATCTGGATGTAGAGTTCTAAACATCCACTCTTAGTCTTCCTTTGGTTTTTCCTCATTTGTGACACGAAAAAGTGTTCAGCCTCACTCATCATCAGAGAAATGCAAATCAAAACCACACTGAGATATCACCTAACCCCAGTAAGAATGGCCATCAATAATAAAACAAACAACAACAGATGCTGGCGAGGGTGCAGAGAAAAAGGAAAGCTTCTACACTGCTGGTGGGAATGCAAACTAGTGCAACCTCTTTGGAAGACAGTGTGGCGATTTCTGAAAGAACTAGAAATTGACCTTCCATATGACCCAGCAATCCCCCTATTGGGAATATACCCGGAGGAACTCAAGTCATTCTACCAAAAAGATACCTGCACACACATGTTTGTTGCAGCTCTAGTCACGATAGCAAAAACATGGAACCAACCATGTTGCCCATCGAAGCTGGACTGGGTAAAAAAATGTGGTCTATATACACAATGGAATATTATGTAGCCATCCAGAAGGACAAACATAGGGACTTCGCAGCAACCTGGATGGACTTAGAGTCGATCATACTCAGTGATCTATAACAGAAACCAAGAACAGAGTACTTTATGTTCTCCTTCATATGTGGACCTTGAACAATTATAATAGTATAAGAAAGAGATTGGCAGTAGTGGGAAACTGACGGGGCGGGGGGAAGGGTGATTGGCAGTTGAGGGAAACTGCCAGGGGAGGGAGGGGTATACCCCGTCCACAAGGGTACCTGCATAATCAACATTTGTATATCTAACCCTGAATTGTACCCCACATCTTTACAATAAAAATTAAAAATAAAAAAAAATTACTTTTAGTTCGTCACTTTAGGTGTTCATACTTGTATGCACACACATACACAGATGAAAACTGTGCATTTCCTATGTATGGTACTTCCTTCCTGATGTTTTCTAGAATAAGAGAATTCTTTTAACTTGGAAAATGAAGATGAATTCTCGTCTAAAGGTGTTATCTAAAAAATAAGAAAAAAATAGTTTTTCTCCTCTGACCCTGTTCTTATCAAGCCTGTGTGTACATTAAAATCATCTGAGAAAAAAATTTGTGGCTGCATACGCTTCATCTTAAAGAATTGAATCAGAACCTCTGGAGATGAAACCCAAGCACTAGTTTTTTTGTTTTTTTTTTTTTTAATATCACAATTCCTGTTTAATTATTTCTCATTTTTAATGGATATTGCATTTTTTTATTGGCAAAGGTCTGATTTCGGTAGATCTACCATTCACAGCTTGCTGAGACAAAGTTCACTTTGCCTCACTGATAGATTTTCAAAATCTACACACTTTATCAAAGAAAAAAGTGTATCTTGAGGCATTTATTTCAGCCATTGTCTTTATTACTTGTCTGTTTGGCATGATGCCAAACAAATGTTCCTTCAAATGATTTTCAAAATATTTTCATGATTATGTTAATTTTCGATTAGATAGAAATCTGGGATGTTGCAAATTATTTACATAAAGAGAAGATACAGATTACGTGCCTTCAATTTTGTTTAAAGTAATTGGTTCGTCCATTTTGTGTACCTACTTGCCAAAGTCAAATTTGAGAATAGGTATAATCTCTCAAGATACTTAATAATTTCTATGCACCCATGTATGCTCTTATTTTTTCAATGAATAATAACAGTCTCTAAAACTGCATTTAGAGTAAAATTTAAATGCAAAAAAATCCTAAAGGAAGTAGCCAGAAGAAAAACTAAACTTAAAAGTTTTATGCTGGTCTTTTTTTAAAGTTAATAAGATACCAATCGAGAGAATTTGGAAGTGTTGAAATGCTATAAACTTTAGAGGAAGATAGACCTGGATTTGAATTGCACATCTGTGCCTTACATCACAGCCAGTGCATCGGCAAGCAAGTCTGAATCTGACCACCTCTCCTGTCCAAAGTAACATCAACCACCTGAACCCTTGAAATCGTTTCCTGCCCTCTCTCACCACTCTTTCTTTACATTTTGTCTTTTAATAACTTCTCCATGTAGTATTCCATAAAATTTTGTTTAAGGAATATACCTGACCGCTTAAAACTTTTAACTTGCATCCCATTGTAATTAGAATAAATTCCACACTTCTAACTGTACCCTCTCCTCCTTGTTATGTATACTCCATCCAGTTATGGGGTTTTTGCTCAGATAATTTCAGCACAAGACAGATGAAAGGACTCATATCACGCCCTTATTAAGTAACGACATATTTAATATTTTGCAAACATGTTACCTCATCTATGAAGCATAGCTTTTTTTTTTTGCTTTCATGAGATCATGAAAAAGTCATTAGAATGTCCCCAAATTATCTTGACTCTAATCAAGGTATAGCCAAGGATAGAGCAGATATAGTTGAGCTGAGTTGGCAGTGTTATTAATTCTAGACATTGAACGATTACTAAATTAAATAATTACTCAAAGATAAAATCACTCAATCTTTCATTGGAACCAAGGTTACAACCATTAGTGATCATATACAATATACCAGGCACTCTATTGAATATTGCAAAAGATAAAATAATGGGTGAAACAAAACAGATACAAAACAGTTTTGCTTTTCATTTGGAAAGCAGGATAAGAACAAGGCAAAAATACTGCTAATACTAAGCAGAATATGTACCACAAAAAGTTGGAATTTAAAGGGTTGGCGTTTTCTAAATGGAGAGTGTAATAAGTCTGACTCCAACTGTAAGCAACAGTAAAGTTGAAGAATATTCACATCTCTCCCCCAATCTCTTAGACTAGCTTCTCCTTAATTGACTGAAATATACGATTAGTTAAGTTTGGAGATCGGGGAATTGAGGACGGCTTAGTGATAAAACTGGACCTGGGAAATGCAAAAGATAATGGATAGTACCTGCATTTATCTCCTTCTTCATTTGGCCATGGTTTTACTAAGTAAAAAGAGTTTTGTGATTTTGCAGAAAAATGCTTGCTGAACATTACAGGCCTTGTGATACTTTTTTAATACTTTAAAAAAATATATAAGACTTTAGTCTCTGGAGTGAGAGCAACTTTTATCATCTCCTGTAGAATTCTAATTTGTAGAATTGTAGCAGAGAGTAGAGAAAACAATACAAGGTATTTGACACACAGATGCTTAAATAATACTAGCGTTTATTTTTACTTTTTAATAACTGGAGAAGCTGTAAATTACCGAGAGTAAGAAGAATTAGCAATGATGGCTAAAATCGTGCACTGTGAAATCAGACTGCATCAATCAGATGGCCTTTGAATTCTGGCTCTGCCAATCCTTGCTTTATGATCTTGGACATGTAACTTGACATCATTTTGCCTCACTTTCTTCTTTTGTCAATTGAAAGTTATAATAGATCCTAACTTAGAGAGCTTTTGTGGGAATTATCTTAGGTAACGCATATTAAGGGGCTGGTATGCAGTAGATGCTCAATAAGTATGCAATGACTTATAATAATGGTCACATAAGTAAAGTCAAAAGCAAACACTATTAATTATTATTAATTTCTTTAATCATAGAGATTATTGAGAATTTGATAATTTACAGCATATGACAGGTCAACACATGTCTGGTAAATCAACTGATTTGATAAGTAGACTATTTTTAACTTAAAAAAAACTCAGCTAATCACCGATATAGACCTGAATTGCTATTTGCAGTATTTCAACTTGATAGTCTCATTTTATTTGACCATATCACCAGTGTTTGCTTTTGACTTTACTTATGTCCTTATAATTTAAATAATATTTATCATTAATTTTTTAAAAAAATGATGCAGGAGGTCAAATTCTGGCAGTGATGGAAGCTAAAATTTCTGATTTAATAACAGCTAAGAAAGATGAACTCAAAGGAAAGAAACCTTGTTAGAAGAAAATGCTTTCAGGGATCCCTGAGAATTGGAGGCTAGAATTTTGCTATTTTGAGCAAGGCAGGGAAGAAAGAAGGGTGCAGATTGAGAAGTAGAAAAATCATTGCCCATGAGAGGAGTTTCCTGCTTGACTATTCCCTTCTAAATCTCATTATATGAGTTGACTGATTGCTTTTTCTAAACTCAAATTTAGGACCCAAGTATAGGAGCACAATTCTAGTAAAATGATTATATGTTAAACCCCTGTAGAGTAAAAAAAGCTTCTTTCTATAGGCTTATAATTATTTTCTGGCTTATGCAGAATAGTCTATAGTTTGAACATTCTGAACCTGAGATTTATATTCTCTAAATATTAATATCTTTAATCATAGAACCATAGAATCATTGAATCATAGAATCATAGAATCATAGAACGAATAAATATCTGGTCTACCTCCATAACAAATGAGGCTTGTTGATTTGATTTTCTTTAGCCAGTCTGATAAACAGAAAGACTGTCACTGGCAAAATTCTGGAAAAGGAAGATATTAGAACCACTGCACCTAACTCCCTAGTGCAGGCTTTATGTCTACATGGAGCATATCAAGGATTTGCCTGTTTGTTCAAGGAAAGGATGAACTCCGTTGCTTAGTTCAAAGACAAAGATAGGCTCTCTGCTTATCTTACATGCCCCAACTTACTTCCCAGTTCTTGTTTTCATGCCCTCTAAATTCCAGCCACGTTGAGTGACAGTGTTCTTGACACATCTTTTAATTCCAAGGATCTTTGGCTCTGCACTCACGAGCTTATCACTCTACCTGTCGGGCACATCCATGGCAACCACACAACCACACACTACTTATCACTCAATATAATCTCAGTTCAAACGCAACTTGTCCTTTGAAGCCTTTCCTAACATTGTCATCAAAAAAATGACCCCATTCTTTAAAAAAGCCTCCTGGTTCATCTTTGGTACCTCTAATATGGCATTTTATGTAACAAATATTATTGTATACCTACAATGTGCTTCAAGCTCAGGGCTGTCAGTGGGTAAAACAGCCAGAACTCCTTGCAAACTGAATAAAGTTAACATTGCATGTTAGATAGTGATAAATGATCGTGAGAAAAATATGGAAGAGGAGTAGAAGAGAAAGTGAGAAGGCAGCCACTGCTGTGAATTTTTCAGGGTAGCCTGGGCTTCAAGAGTGTCAGCTCAATGGGCCAGTCAAGCTCCAGAGTTGCCAAGGGGCTGGTAAGCTTAGCCCTGGAAGTGTCAGCTCTAATGGGCTGGCAAACCAAGCCCTGAGAGTGTTGTGATTTGGGGGGCTGGCCAGCCTACCTCCTGGGGTGTTGGCTCTAACAGGCCGGCAAGCCAAGCCCTGAGAGTGTTGCTGGTTTGATGGGCTGGCAAACCTAGCCCCCTGGGTGTGTCAGCTTCAGAGTCTTTCTTCCAGCAGCTCTCTTAGATAGCCTCTAGGGTGCACGGTTTTTCAACTCTACAGCTCTTCAGGTCACAGTTCTTCAGGGTCCAGGTTCTTCTCTCACGCCCAAGAAGAACGAGGGACACAGACAGCCAAAATGTGAGAAAGCAGAATTTATTGAGAGGACAGAAAGCTCCTACGGTGGGAGGGGACCTGAAGGGGTTGCCAGTCTGGGGCCCAAACTGGGTGCTTATATAGCCCTAAGTCCAAGTCAAGTGGTTCCCACTAGTTGTGAGCTATAGCGGTTCTGATTGGTCAGTATTAAGGACAAATCGGCAGGAGGCAGGGGCCTAATGGTGAGCTGATTGGTTGCTTTTTGATCCCCACAGTGAGGACTTTAGCTGTAGCTTGAGGGGCTTGCAGGAAGCTTTTTTTTTTTTTTAACCAACGCTGAGCCTGAAAGGCCTGCTGGGAGTTCACTACATTGTTACCAGAGGACTCATCTATCTGTCTGCGTAGCCTTTCTATAGCTATCTCCTGTCTCACCACTTTATGTGCCTAAAACAGCACTGACAGAGGAGACTCAAGAGTAAGGACCTGGAGGAAATGAGAAAACATAACCTGCAAATATCCGAGAGGGGAAGCGTTCAGCCAGAAGGAAGAACATACATGCAAGGGCTCCGAGTAGGTGGGTGAGCAAGAGAAAAATAAGTAAGAGATGGAGCCATCGAGGTAGGGATTGTATAGTTTCTTCAATGGCTGTCTTTTCTCCTACCTGTGTTCTGTCTCTTCCTTCTCACCTGGAACTGCTGCCTCGCCAGGGGCTCACGTGGACCTAAACTGCTCCTCCGCTGCTGGTGACTCCCGCACCTGTGCTGGCTCTTGCAAGTGCAAAGAGTACAAATGCACATCCTGCAAGAAAAGCTGCCTCTTCTGCTGTGTCAAGTGTCAAGCGCACCCAGGGCTGTGTCTGCAAAGAGGCATCAGACAAGTGCAGCTGTTGCTCTTGATGTCTGGAGACCTGATCCCAAATGGAGGTGGAGCAACGTGTATAAACCTGGATTTTCTTTTATACAACCCTGACCCTTTTGCTACATTTAATTTCTATAAGATATTTGAATTATTCCGGATGCGCTGGCTCACGCTTGTCACCCCAGCACTTTGGGGAGGGAGGAGATGAGAGGATTGCCTGAATCCAGGGGTTTGAAGCCAGACTGGGCAACTTGGCAAGATCTCATCCTTACAGTAAATTAAAAGATTAGTCGGGTATGGTGGTGCACGCCTGTGGTTCCAGCTACTTGGAAGACTGAGAAAGAAGGATCGCCTGATTCCAGCAGGCCGAGCAGTAGTATTGGTTCCATGTTTTTGCTATTGTGAATAGTGTGGCTATAAATAGCGGGCAAAGGACATTTTCTCATGATCACTTATCACTATCTAACATGCAATCTTAACTTTATTCAATTTTCAAGGAGTTCTGGCTGTTTTACCCACTGATGCTGGCTCTAGCACTGAGCTTGGTACCCCTGCACTCCAGCCTGGGTGACAGAGTAAGCCTCTGACTTATTAAAAAAAAGTGAATTACAATAAAAATGTTTTTGACTTGGAAAAAAAAGAAAGGCTTTGATCACCACAGAGGTGTGATCTAATCCAACTCATTTTTTTTTTGAGTTGGAGTCTCACACAGTCGCCCAGGCTGGAGGGCAATGGCACACTCCCGGCCACTGCAACCTCGACCTCCTGGGCTCAGGCGATCCTTCCGCCTCAGCCTTCCAAGTAGCTGGAACTACAGGCATGCTGCCACAGCTGGCTAATTTTTTTTATTTATTGTAGAGACGAGGTCTAGCCAAGTTGCCCAGGCGGGTCTTGAACCCACGGGCTCAGGCAATCTACTCTCCTCGGCCTCCCAAAGTGCTGGGATTACAGGCTGAGCCACCGCACCTTGTCCCAACTCATATTTTAACAGAAGCAACAATATAGCAGGCAGAGGTTGAAAGTGCTGGAAATATTCTGAAGGCATAACCTGTAGGATTTATTAATTGAGTAGGCATTAGCTGGGAGACAAAGTGGAGGCCTCCTAGGTCTGTGGCCTGATCAATCAGAAATAAGGAGCTGCCACTAGTTGAAACAGAGAAGGTTATACAGGGGTTTGAAATAATCACAGGAATTCAGTTCAGAGGGGCACATTTTGAGATTACTTTCCTTCTTGTGGTCTATAGAATACTCAAGTTAGAAGTTTCAGAGAGTTCCTGGACTGTTTATACAAATCTGGGAGTTATAAGCAGTTAGATGAACATTAAAGCAATGAGATAGAATGTTCTCATTTATGAATGGGTTCCAAAGAACTGAGATCTGGAAAATGATATTATTTAAAGATGGGGAAAATGAGGAGGAATAAGCAAAGAAAAACGAGAGGAAGAGACCTGGGGAAGAGAAGGAAACCCCGGGCTTTTGTGTCCTGGAGTCCATGCAAAGAAACTGTATCCAGATAAACAGAGGTGATCCACTATGTCAAATGTTGCTGGTAGTTAAGTAGAATCAATTGAGCATTAACCGCATGATTTAGCAAAGAGGATGCCACTGAGGACTTTGACTATAGCTATTTCGGTGGAATGGTGTTGACAAAGGCCTGGTAAAAGCAGATTTAAGAGGAAAGAAACCAGAATAAATAAACAAATATAGCCAACTCTTTCGAGAAGTTTTGCTATAAAGATATGGCATAGTAGCTGGAGTGAACAGTGGAGTCACATGCACACATATATTTATACACATGTACGTATATGTGTATATAACATGTGTATATATAATATGTAAATGGATATATGATATGTATATATTTATAATATTTTTTGAAAGAGCGAAACAGCATTGTAATATGCCCATGAGAAAGAATGATAATAGTATGATAATAAATGACAGTACAAGAAAGAATGGGGAAAATTCCAGAAAATTGTTCTTTTCTAGGCAAGAAAGAATGCGATGGCACATAGTAGAGAGATTGCCTTTTGTTAGTCATATAGATACACCATCCACAAAACAACTGAGAGGCGACAATATGTGCATACAAATGCAGGTAAGAGAATATGAATATGAGAAATTGTGGAAACCTTCTTTTGATGACTTGTCTTTACTCAGTAAAACAGAAAGTATGTCCAGCACCAAAAAGTGAGGATTGGCTTCAATTATCTTGGTTCCTTTTTCTGGTTTTTATTGCCAGTCAGTAACCTCTAGTTAAGGAGCTACCTTTTATTTTTAATATCCAAGAGGTTTTATTATGCAATTATTAATATTGGCTGCATCATGTTATTTTCAATGTACAGGTAATAGAAAAGTCACACAATTATTCATTGCATAGAAAGAAGCAATGAATAATCCTTTAAGAAATAAATCAAAGCAAAATGCTAAAGACTACTTAACACACTTGAAATTTTTTTTGGTTGTCTTTCTATTGGTGCTGTTCAAGTGCTTAAATATATTCTTTTTTAAACGGGCATTAAAACCCAGTTTCTAGGTTCTTAGTTTCGTGCTGAAACTGCTTAAGATCAAATTCGTGTTTACTTTGACGACTATTATGTTATTGTTACTATTTGCTTGTTTTTAATAAAAGAGGCTGTCCATATTTACTTATTGTTGTTTGGAAATATTTTGGTTCCTTCTGTCCCTGTGAAGTCTATCAGAAACATCCAAAAACCACATAATTGCCATTACATAGAACCAGCTAAGATGGCCCTGTGTTGTCACTTGTACTCTGTTGATTGCTTCTGACTTTGACTTAGTCTCTAACTTAAATCCTAGCTCTATTTCATTTCATTTCTTAACTTTTATTTTATTATAGGAATGTGGGGTACAAGTGAGGATTAACTACATAAGTCGGCTGCATGCAGGTGAACTTTGGTTTTTTCTTTTTAGTTGGTGTCTCACTCTGTCGCCCAGACTGGAGGGCAGTGACACGCTCCTGGCCACCGCAGCCTCGACTTGCTGGGCTCTGGCGATCCTCCTGCCTCAGCCTTCCAAGTAGCCGGAACTACGGGTGCGTGCCACCACACCCGACTCTTTTTTGATTTATTGTAGAGATGAGGTCACCAAGTTGCTTGGGTGGGTCTCGAACCCACGGGCTCAGGCAGTCCACTCGCCTCGGCCTCCCAAAGTGCTGGGATGACAGGCTGAGCCACCGAGCACGACCGAAATGTGGGCTTCTAACTGGCCCTCTCTGCCCCTGGCCACATGCCCCCTCCCTTCCTGCCTTAGCAGTGCCCAGTCACTGCCATCCCATCCCTTGTGCTCATGTGACAAATGTTCAAGACCCATTTATGAGAACATGCAGTATTTGGTTTTTTTTGTTTCTGTGACAGTTCCCTTAGTACAATGGTCTCTAACTCCATCCAGTTTGCTGTGAAGGCCATGATTTTTCTTCTTCTTTATGTACCAATGTTCTTGATTCAGTACATATCTGTTGAGCAGTAGGGTTGATGTTTTTACTATTGTGGATAGTGTGGCTATAGACAGTGGGCAAAGGGCATGAAAAGACAGTTTTCAAAAGATGACACACATGCAGCCAACAGACACATGAAAAAATGCTCAGAGAAATCATCACTAATCAGAGAAATGCAAATCAAAACTACAACAAGAGGCCACTTAACTCCAGTAAGGGTGGCAATCAACAATAAGTCAAAAACAACAGGTGCCAGCATAGGTGAGGAGAAGGGAATGCTTCCACGTTGTTGGTGGGAGTGCAAGCCAGCTCAGCTTCTATGGAAAGCAGTGTGGAGATTCCCAAAATAACTCGAAATTGACCTTCCACATGACCCAGCAATCCGTCTCCAGGAATATACCCATACTAACATAAATCATTCTACAAAAAGACACCAACACATGCGTGTTTATGGCCATACGATTCGCAATGGCAAAAACAAGGAACCAATCCCACTGCCCATTGAAAGTGGACTGGATAAAGAAA
>CAUYQG010199257.1:0-11314 GCA_963574415.1 Tarsius wallacei | reverse complement strand
ATAGATAGAGATAGAGACAGAGACAGAGACAGAGATAGAGATAGAGATATGGAGGGGGTGCCAAAATGTGAATACACATCTTGAGATGTTACCTATGTATTACTTTTTGAAGTTGAATTGAATTACAGTAGCAATGTGTAGTGTGACGTTTGTTTAACTATGCTTCCACCGTTTTCTTTGTCCTGCCTGTTACACGATGACGCTAGCATTCATTCGATGAACGCCATCTTTTGAGTGAATGTCAGATGTAAAATGTGTATAGACTTTTTTTGGCACCCTCTGCCTATAAGTATGTATCCTATTGGTTTCATCTCTCAGGATGCCACCGATCAGTAAACTTAACTTTCTGTTCATCTGCTACTCTCAAACATGAAAAATGGTAGCATCTCTCTTCCGTGACTGTTTGCCAGGTTGGCAGTGATGCAGGCAGCAGAGTGGCAGGAACTGGTGGGGAAGGTCACCCCTAAATAGGGCTGTGTTACCACTTTTACAGGCCTTAGGCACTTTTGCCTTTGGGATCCTTCCTCCATAAAAATTTTTTCTGAGTTGGAGTCTCACTCTGTTGCCCAGGCTGGAGTGCAGTGGCACGCTCACAGCCACCATAGTCTCGATCCGCTGGGCTCCGGCGATCCTTCCGCCTCAGCCTTCCAAGTAGCTGGAACTACAGCACGCGCCACCATACCCGACTAATGTTTTTATTTATTGTAGAGATGAGATCTCGTCAAGTCGCCCAGGCTGGGCTCAAACCCATGGGCTCAGGCAATCCTCTCACCTCGGCCTCCCAAAGTGCTGGGACTATAGGCTTAAGCCACCATGTCAGGCCCATAAAAATATCTTTAAATTACATTTTACGGCTGGGCTTAGTGCCTTGGCCTGTAATCCCAGCACTTTGGGAGGCCAAGGTGAGTGAATTGCCTGAGCCTGCGGGTTCGAGACCAGCCTGGGCAACTTGGCGAGACCTTGTCTTTACAATAAATAAAAAATTATCGGGGTATGGTGGCGTGCGCCTGTAGTTCTGGCTACTTGGAAGGCTGAGGTGGAAAGATCACTGGAGCCTAGCAGGTGGACTCTGGGGTGACTGTGAACGTGCCACAGCACTCCTGCCTGGGCGACGGAGTGAGACTTCAATTAAAAAAAAAATGTTGTATGATTGTGTTGGTATAAAAATGTACATGTTAATATATATTAAAACCTCTTCTTTGACCTCAAAGTTAATTTTTTTCCTTCTGATTTTAAAGGAATTAAGTCACTTCTGGGGCCCTTAAAAGCACCGAGGGCCCTAGGCACTGTGCCCACTGTTATGGAGAAGTTGTCTTGGCCTGCCTAAGATACTAACATTCCTGTCACTACACATACTGCAACGTAGTCATGAGGAGTTGGGACTTGGGCATTAAATGGATTTGGATTTGAACCTCGTCTCGTCTCTGCTCTCCTAGTTGTGCTACCTGGGGTGACTTGCTTAACTTCTCCGAGTCTCACTTTTCTTATCTGTAAAATGGGGAGAATAGTATTTCCTCAACAGGGATTGCTGTAAAGGTTGAACACTGATTTAGCGCTTCTCGGTTAGTCAACATTCAGTAAACAGAATGGTAACGATGATAAAACTCTCCAGATGCTAAAACTCTCCAGAGTTTTCACTGTGGAACTCTTCTGGGGATCCTTCTTATACCCTGTGCTCACAGCCCAGAGTCCTGAATGTGGAAATCAATCTGCAGTTCAAGGGGTTTCCGGGTTAGAACAAAATCTATGAGGACGTAAAAGGCAGAGAGTAAAGGATTATTATAAAAGCCAGACATTGTTTCACTTCTCATCTTGCTAAATGTCACCCAAGAAGTGGCCTAAACGCAGCCGAACTGGTTATCTGGGGGGCTTTCTGTCTATTCAGGCAAGATGGACCCAGGCCCCTCTCCGCCTGACTCTAGACTTTCAGGGATCAAATGCGGGAACTTGTTTGTCCCACCAAGGAGCTTTATCCAAGGCAGGGCGCAGTATAGTATTAGGCAAGTGACCATGAAAATAATAATAACACAGGCCTGATGGTTTTAACTCGACCAATGAGCTGGTTATAAATGGTAAAAAGATCTGAACTTCTATAGGACAGGTTCCAAGTTGCAGTAAGCTAAACAAAACCAAACAAAAATCTCTCCTTCCCAAGCTTGAAATGCATGCAAACCGAGATTCAGTAGGGCACATAAAATCCTCTTTTAAAATGCAAATAGCTAAGAGATTTTTATGGGGCTATCAATCATTCACATCTTAGAGTGAATTAGTTTAGTGAGCCTGATTTCTTCTCAACTCTTAACTGAGATTTACATGGGGCTGAACAGGATTTTGGATGGGGTGAGGAAAGAGAGGAGAGAGTGTATTTTGTGCTCTAAATACTTCTTAGAGGGATAAGTTTGGAGTTTTGCTGTATTGGGGAATTTCCAGTGGCCATGAGCTACCGAGTGGGCGTGGGGAGAATGAAACAGAGACGGGGAAGTTTTCTCATGGGATTTAAGCAAAATGGTGAAATTAGGGTCTTTACATGTTTTATGGAAGAATAAATCATCATCCCCTTGAATGCTCACATCAACCTTTGCTCTGAAAATACTTTTCACATGGCCTGCAAATGTCAGGAGGCAGTCTTTTCCTCACCTTTCCATCAAGTTACATTTTAATAACTTAGTTGGAAAAGATTATGCTTCTTGACTGTCTGGTGGAGTGTGAACAAGGTCTGTGCATAAAGATCTACTTTCCTGCTAGTCCTCCCAAAGAAACACATCTTTTGGGGTTTGCTTATTTGATTACAGTGCGTTCATTTTATATGATTATTTTCGTTAAAAAGAAATCACCCATAAGTCTCTGAGCCAGCTTGAAAGGGAATCCCCACTGGCCCAGTAAAATGAGAATGGGAGAAACACCCTGGGGGATTTATTAGCCCAGAAACCGTGTTCTTTCCAATCCAATCGTTCCCACTTTACAAGGTATGCAGAGTCAGTGCCAAATCCAGCCGACACTGATGACGGAAGAACCATCGAAGTTGGAGGAAAGACACCTTTTTGATGATTATTTAAAGAGCGAGGCTGCATGTTGCTAGGCATTATCTGGCTTGCTTGGCCCCTAACTGCTAAGAGACATATCTAGGCTTCTCGACCTAAGCCTGGAGATTATCCTGTGGACCTGGTCCAAAGTGCTCCCTGGCCCCAGTGTATTTTTTTTTTTGAGTTGGAGTCTCACTCTGTCACCCAGATTGGGGTGCAGTGGCATGCTCCCAGCCACCGCAGCCTCGACCTGCTGGGCTCTGACGATCCTTCTGCCTCAGCCTTCCAAGTAGCGGAAACTATAGGCGTGCACTATCATGCCTGGCTAATTTTTGATTTATTGTAGAGATGAGGTCTTGCCAAGTTGCCTGGGTGGGTCACGAACCCGTGGATTCAGGTAATACACTCGCCTCGGTCTCCCAAAGCACTGGGATTACAGGCTGAGCCACTGAGCCCGGCCTATCCCAGACTCAAGGAGAGCCCTACACCTGTGCTCCTTGCACTTTAATGTACATGAAGTACATAAAGCCACCTAGAAATCTTATGATAATGCAGGTAGAAATTTAGTAGGACTGAAGTGGAGCCTAATATTCCATTTTTCTTTCCTTCCTTCCTTCCTTCTTTCCTTCTTTCTTTCGAGTCAGAGTCTCACTCTGTTACTCATCTTGGAATGCAGCGGCATGATCATGACTCTGCAGCCTCAAGCTCTTAGGCCAAGTGATCTTCCTGTCTCAGGCTCCTGAGTAGCTGGGACCACAGGTGTGTACCACCATGCCCAGCTAATTTTTTTTTTTTTTTGTAGAGACAAGGTCTTGCTATGTTCCCCAGGCTGGTCTCGAACTCCAGGGCTCAAGCAATTCTCCTGGCTTCTCAAAGGGCTGGGATTACAGACACGAGGCATCGCACCCGGCCAGTCTCTGCTTTTTTAACAAACTCCTAGTTAATGCTGATACTTTTGGCCCATGGACCACGCTTTGAAGAGCAATGTAGACTGTGGCCAGTGGACGCTGGTCTAGGAACGACATCCTCTATTGTTTAATACTCAAGACAGTCGTAAAGTATTTAATATGGTGTCTGGCATACTGTCAGCCGGTCAGTATACTGGTTTTATTATGTAATATGCTACTTTTCACATGGTTAAAACCAGGGCAAAGTTGATTCTCATCTTCAAGGACATGGTAAGTGAGGTCTCCTGCTGATCCACTGTGGAAACAGTGGCCACTTCAGAGTCAGCCTGGGTTGCTTGGTGATCATCTTTCTTAGATTTCCTTTTTTCATTTTAGTTTGAGTCAGGGTCTCACTCTGTCACCCAAGCTGGAGTGCAGTGGCACAATCACAGCTCACTGTAGTCTCGACCTCCTGGGCTCAGGCGATCCTTCCACGTCAGTCTCTTGAGTAGCTTGGACTATAGGTATACACCAACCACATCTGGCTAGTTTTTAAAAATTTTTTGGAGAGACGGGGTCTCATTGTGTTGCCCAGCCTGGTCTTGAACTCCTGGGCTCAAACAATCCTTGGTCTCCCAAAGTGCTGGCATTACAAGTGTGAGCCACCACACCTGGCCTTCCCCCAGGTTTTCATAGTGAGGGGAGGACGGGATGTAGCAGAGCAGTGGCCTGGCCAGCTCTGGGAGAGCCTGGCTTGCAGGGAAAATCAGAAAAGCCAAGGCCTGCTTTGAGTGTAGCCCTGAAGCCTCAGTTCAGACCACGTGGCCCCAGTGGGTGCAGCAGCATCTGTGGAAACGGAGAGAAGCATTGAGGACATTCACCCTTTCTGCTAACAGCCATACTTTGTGCCCTGGCTGGGCAGACATAATTGTCAGGCAGCACAAACAATCTGTGGCAGGCAGCATGGAAGAGATATACCCATAGAGTGGCTGAAAGTCCTGTATGTAGCACCCATGGTCCGTGGGTTTGTTTCTCTGAGGGACATAATCGCCCCCACGTTTGAACTGGAAATGGAGAACGTGACACTGGTGGAGAAGACGTAAGGTGTATTGGGAAGAGTATGGGCTCCGGGGTCAGTTAGACCTGCTTCCAACCCCAGTTCTGTGGCCTTGGGCAACTCTCTGAGCTTCAGTTTCCCGATCTGTGAAATGGGGCCGTCTATGTATAACTTTCAGGGTTCCTGTGAGGTGTGAGGATGATAACTCATTGTAAGATGGTATCGCGATAAAAGGGTACCTTTTATGTATTAGCTAGTTTCTGGAAGGCAGTGTCCACTCAGAAAGTCAGCCAGGCAGGCTCACATGGGTTATCTATCCCGAACATAATTTCTGCAACCACTCGGAACACGGAGACGGTGGCTGGCCTCTCAGACCCTAGGGTCTTGGACTGCAGCCCCGGTGGCCTGGTTGCCTCAGGCTAGCCATCGTCTCCTACTGAGGCCATACCTTGATGCGCTCTTTTGCTCCTGTGCATGCAGCTGCAAGCCTTCTGGGGCGTGCTGGTCACTTGTGGCTAAGCACACTGAACAAAGCTGGCAATCCCCAGTCTGGGCGGTCAGTCACTCTCAGCCCCTGGTCTACCCAACGTTTTCATCAACAGCCAGGAAAATCTGAGCCAATCCACAAAGTGACCAATCTGCTGACTTAGGCCTTGAGAAGAAACCAGCTCTTAAAGAAAACCCAGTATAGAAAACGATTTTAATTAAAAATAACCAGGCCGGACGTGGTGGCTCATGCCTGTAATCCTAGTACTTTGGGAGGTGGAGGCAAGAGAAATACCTGAGCCCAGGAGTTCGAGACCAGCCTGGGTAATTTGGTGAAACCTTGTCTCTACAATTAAGAAAAAAATAGCAGTGTGTGGTGGTATGTACCTGTAGTTCCAGCTACTTGGAAGGCTGAGGTGGAAGGATCACCTGAGCCCAGCAGGTCGAGGCTGTGGTAGCCATGATGGTGCCCACTGCACTCAGCCTGGGCCACAGAGTGAGACTCCAACTCAAAAATAAATGAATAAATAAATAAATGTTAAATGCTATTATCCTTAGCACAGATCCTGTGGGCAAAAGGCTAAGATCATTTTGTAGACCGGGAAAGCATTGTAACAGCACCACCATTGTCTCCTTGTTTGTTTAACAAATGTTTCCTGACTGCTGAGGGGTGCAGTTTTGAAGGATAGTAACACTTTCACCACATTCAAATCCATGCACACTGGTTGGCTAAAGGCTAACCAGGATCTGTAAAAAGCATCCGGCTTTACTTGTTTAGAAAAAGTCACTGATCAGCTAAGTTATTCATCCAGCTCGATTTCAAGCTCTTTTCCCAGAAGTCATCCCAAATAGGTCAGAGAGATTGGGTTTTGATCACGATGTTTCATTTGGGGCTTGAGAATCACAAATCATAAGGACGCCCCCCCCCCATCTTGGATTTCATCTCCTTTCTCAATGTCCAAAGATAAATAAATACCTCTTGTCTCCTGTGGGGAGGGCCACAGAGTCCTGGGACAACAACGAGCAAATCATTCCTGGCCTGCAAACAGGGCCCAGTGCAATAAAACAGTAAGTCCCCCAACTGTAAATCAGGGCTACTGTCATGCTACGTTTTCATATGTGGTTAATGGCTACCGATAGAGGGAAACTGCCCTTCAGAAGCTTTTATACAAGGAGAGGCGATCCAGGCGGAACAGCCACGGGTGGGGCTGCATGTCTGGCCAGAGGGCTCGGAGAAACCAGCACCCAGGTAAGGAAGCCGGGCCAGAGCCCCAAGAGCCGAGGCAGTTTCCACGGAACCCGCAGATCTCGAATCCCTCCTGCCCCCCGCCCCCCGCCCCCGCCAGCCGGAAGCCTTCTCCCAGGCCCTGGCTTCCCAGCAGCCCCAAGAACTTGACTTTAGGAATTCCTCCCACTCTCAGTCCTACCTCTTCCTGCGCCGAGGGTCCCTGCGCCTGGTGAGTCTGGGAGCGGAGAATGGAAGGATACAAACTTGTGAAATAAACATTTTTGGGAAGGCTCCAGATTGTTTCAGAATCAGCAGGACACATGAGCCAGCAACAATAGATTCACTTTCATGTGGACGCTGGAGCAGGCCAGACTCCCAAGTAAAAACTCTGAATGTGAATTTAGCTAGTTTTGGATAAAGACGCCTTTCAGCGTCAATAAACACCATGAATGCAGCCGCGGTGCAGTTACAACTTAATGAGAGGAAGTGCACCGGGTCAGGCCTCATCTCCCAGCCTCTGTCATGCTAATCAGCTGGGCAGCCGGCAGCTGAAAAACTGCTGGAATTTTTATTTGCATTTCATTTACTTGGAAGGAAATTGACCCAGATGGTCCACAAAGGCCCTAGAAGGCTGGCAAGCAGGGCAGGGCTGCACACTTCTCAGAGGGCCTACACTTGTCTGCCCATCCCTCTTTGAGCCTAAGGCATAAAGGATTAAAACAGCGTAAGGGAATTGATTTCATGATTTTTAGATAATTTCCCCCAAGATTTCAGAAAGGACCTCAGAAAACTAATTTAATCAGCCAGGAGCTCAATAGTCATTAAGGGGAAGAAAGGCTGAGATAATGAAAGAGGTGGTGAGGGTTTTTGCTGTGGCTGGTGGGAACCTTTCTTAATTAGGAAAATCTAAACTCAGAATAATGTTCATGTCTAGGCACGGAAAGTCAGTGGCCGGCACCACCGTCAGCCGATGATGGATTGCTCACACCAGTCACCCTCTCCAAAGACAGCCTGCACAATTGGCCATGGAGGTGCCCTGCCTGGCATTTCCGGGGGTATTTGCCTGAATCTTGCAGGTTGGGACTTTTGGGGAGGGCCAGGCTTTGTCCTGATACAGTCTCTTCCAGTGGAGGGTTCATTCTTATCCCATTGAGACCTGAGTCTCATTGTCACCCTTGGATGGCATAGGATTTGGGAGTGTTGGCTCTGGGGTCAGGACGTCCTGTAAGGAAGGATGAGGGGATTTTCCTCCTGGAGGACTGGGATAGTGGAAGGGAGGGCAAGATGGCTGATGAGGCTGGAGGTGTGGAGAGTTCGAGACTCACTCCCTAGAAAAGGAGGCTGATTAAGCTAATTCTACTGAAGTCCATCTGAGTTCCCCAAGAAAAGGCTGTCCATCATGGAGCACGCAGTACAGGGATGGCACAATGAACAGAATGTTTGTGCCCCCACATTCATGGGTTGAAATCCTAACCCCCAAGGTGATGGTATTAGGAGGTGGGGGTCTTCGGAAATTGATTTGGTTATGAGGATGGAATCCTCGTGAGTGGAATAAGTGCCCTTATAAGAGGAACTTCAGAGAGCTCCCTTGCCCTTTTTCTGCTGTGTGAGGACACAACAGCAAGAAGATAGCTGTCTGCAACCGAGAAGAGAGCCCTCACCAGATCTGAACCTTATCATTGCCTTTCAGCCTCCAGGACCATGAGAAAATACATTTCTCTTGCTTATGATCCTCCTAGTCTATGGTTCTTCGTGAGAGCTGCTGGAATGGACCGAGACAGAGGGTGAAAAGGAGCCTGCCTGGTCAGGTGCCTGTCCCAGCAAAAGCAGTGTTTCCAAGTGCTGTCTTGGGGTCAGGCTTTGCACCAGAGACCTGAATTTCTCAGGGACTCTAGCTCAAAAGCAGAGAGAGAGAGCTTTCCTAATGAGAACCCCAGGGCCGTGGTTCTCAACCAGAGCAATTTTGCCAGCCCTTATCCCCCAGCCTTTGGCAATGTCTGAGGACATTTTTGTTTGTTGCGATGGGGGTAGAGGGTGCTACTGATCTAGTGGTTAGAGACTGGAGATGCTAGTAAACATCCCACAATGCACAGGACAACCCCCCTCCCCCCAACAAAAGTTATCTGGTCCCAAATGCCCACAATGCTGAGGTTGAGACACTCTGGTCTAAGGAAGGTCTTGCTCTCGCAAGAGCTGTTGGTGCTGGTTACTAAGATGGCTGAGTGGCAGCGCTGGGAGGGGATCTGACAAAGATGGCGGACTGAAGGGTTGGCCAAAGTGGTGGCGTAAATCCCAAAGGCAGATGAGCATGTCCCATAGCCAGGGAGTTAAGCACACCACTTTACAGCAAGAGGTCCAGGACTTGTGTCTATCCAACACTCACCAATCAATAGTTGGGGAAATTATCTAACCAGTAGGAATATCAGTTTTCCCTTCTTCCTACCTCCCAGGGTTGTTGTGAGGAGTAAACGACGTCAGGCACGGTGGAATATTCAACACAGGGAGCCTCTTCCCCCACCAGCCTCCTAGGCAGGGTCTCCCTTTAGGAAGCAATGCTGGAGGTGTAGTGGGAGCAGAGACTATGAGTGTAGGGCAGCAGTTCCCAAGCTTTCTGGCATCAGGGACCAGTTCATGGAAGACAATTTTTCCACCGACGGCGGGGAGGTGAATGGTTTCGGGATGCTTGAAGTGCATTACACTTACTGCACATTTTATTTCTATTATTATTACATTGTAATATACAACAATGAGATAAATATGCAACTCAGCATCATGCAGAATCAGTGGGAGCCCTGAGCTTGTTTTCCTGCAACCAGACGGTCCCATCTGGGGGTGATGGGAGATAGTGACACCTAGGGTGTGGGGCTTATGTCCAGTCTGCTCTGTAATCTTGTGTTGGCTGCTATCACGGCAGAAAACCCTGCTTCACAAAGATAGGATGCTGGAAATGGAAGCAGGCTTTTCAGTGCTTTTGTGCCCATCTCAGGATATTCCGCCTTGACTTGAATCCTGAACACATGGAGATGTAAAGTTGTCTCAAACATACTTTTAAGGTCATCGTCATTTGCAAACTCAAGCAGTTGGTCTTCTAGCATGGACAAAGTTAATTCACCTGGCTTATTCACAAATGGGTCGCGGATCCATTCCTTCTAAGTTCAGGGGTCTTTTGTGGTTGGGAGGTAAGGCTCAAACTCTTGAAAGCTGAGATAAGTGATTATGCACCCAACTGGGAGAAAGAAGGCCCTGGCTCAGTCTCTTTCAAAATCCCTGCTAATGGCTGAAACGTGTCAAAAACCCCAATGTCCACTTGTCACCCCCATAAATCCAGTTTGGCTTTGAATGTAGTCATCTTATCTGCCAACTTGAACATAGTTGTCATACTCCCCTGAAGTGACAGATTGAGTTTGTTGAACAGGTTGAATATGTCACACAAGTAAGTAAGTTTTGCGACCCATTCTGTTTCACTGAAATGTGCTGCCAGTGGTGGCTTGTTTTCTAAAAGAAATCTCTGGAGTGGCTCTCGTAACTCAAAAACTCTGGCCAGTGATCTACCTTTAGAAAGCCATCTCACTTCTGTGTGTAAGAGAAGATGTGTGTGTGCTGAGTCCCACTCCTAACAGCTGCATGAGCAGACATGAATTAAGGGCATGCACTTTAATGTGGTTGATACTTTAATCACATCTTGCAAAACATTGTTAAGTGACATTTTTTGGCTAGCGTCTCTCTATGGATGACACAGTGCGTAGACTCACATTCAGAAGTGGCCCCTTTGACCTGAGTAGTGAAACCAGAAAGCAGTCCAGTCATGGTAGCCACTCCATCCATGCATATCCCAACACAAAATGACCAATTCAGTTTTCCTAACAGATAATCTTTCAAAGACATGAACAGTTCTGCAGCCGTGGTATTAGTTGGCAACAAAAGTGCGCACAACATATCCTCATGCACATCCTCCTGAAAAATATATTGCACAAAAACAAACATCGTTGCCTTGTTGTCAACACTGGTGGACTCGTCAGCCTGGATTGCATACCAAGACTCATTCATCCTCTCTCAACTGTGCCTCAATATTCTCTGCTATTTCATTAATTTGTCTAGCTATGGTGCTAGCCGAAAGAGGAACACATGTCACCTTTTGAACTGCAGCCTCTCCTAAAAGTTCACAACAGATGTCCTGTAGCAGCAGGCGGGATCAACTCTTAGCCAATAACAAAGGGCTTCTTAGCTTTAGCAATGCCGTTAGCCACTAAGAGTGATGCTGTCAGTGCAGACACATTTGGTGAAGTGATGATCTGCAAGAATTGCTTCTGTTCTTCATGTTCACTATTTTTTTTCTTTTGAAAAACTCCAAAGACTTGTCTTTCAATGCAGGGTTCTTGGTCTCCATGTGGCGAAGCAGTTTTGAAGGTTTCATGGTTTTGCTGGATAGCCTGTTGCCACATATTATACAAAGCGGGCTTGGAGAATGTGAATCATCTATTGCAAAGAACCTGTAATTTAAGTTGAACTCATGGCATTTTCTTTTAAAGGCATCTTTCTTTTTGTTGACAGTCTTAGAGTCTTCTGCTTTCTCATCAGTGGGTCTTTCCCCCTCTTCAAAGAAGCTCTCCAGTGATGTTTGTTTTTTTTGCTC
>CAUYQG010199255.1:0-51341 GCA_963574415.1 Tarsius wallacei | reverse complement strand
CCTGTAATCCCGCGCCTTTGGGAGGCTGAGGTGAGTGGATTGCCTGAGTCCGCGGGTTCGAGACCCACCTGGGCAAGGGAGACCTCATCTCTACAATAAATCAAAAAAAAAAATTAGCCGGGTATGGTAGTGCGCGCCTGTTGTTCCAGCTACTTGGAAGGCTGAGGCGGATGGATCGCCGTAGCCCTGCAGGTTGAGGCTGCAGTGGCCAGAAGCGGTCACTGCACTCCAGTCTGGGTGCCAGAGTGAGACTCCAACTCAAAAAAAAAAAAAAAAAGAAAAGAAAAGAAAGAATAAAGAAACTTTTTCTTGTGCTATCACAAACCTAACTCCAAATTTCCTTTCTTTGCCTCAGTTTGGTTTCTATAACTTTCTGTTCCCACTCGTCAAACATTTTGTTGTTATAAATATCATGCAAACATGGAGACAGAAAGAGGATTAATGTAATGCATTAGTTCATAACTCAAGTCATGAGTAATCGTGTGAAGAAGGCAGACTTGTAATGGGTTCAGAATAATTTGATTGAATAATATGTACGATAGCAAGGCATTATGGAGCAAGATCCTCGTCTAACATCAGATGTATTGGTGATGTGCTTTCATAGACTTGGTTTTCTCTAGGAAACATTTTTATCTGTTCTGCAGTTACTTTGGTTCTAGTTTTGATTAGCCAAAATAAGAAGGCTTAGTAATCATATCCAGGACAGGTTTTAGTACTTTGCAGTTTAAACACATAGATATTGGAGGAGAGAGAAATATTTTTTTGCCTTGTAATGTTAAACAGATAAGGATTGAAAATGAGGCTGACAATGGCAGTCTTAGTGAAATGTGGAGAATTTCTTTCCGATAGTAAAAATTAGAGCAGCATAAAGGTATGAAGAGCAGAAAGCGAGAGAACACTTCCATATCATATCTGGCTTTCTCATTGACATAAATTTATAATTACCTTCTTTTGCCAGTACACTAAGCTGAGTGTCAGAAATTTTTAATCATAAGAGTTCTGGCTAACTAAACATTGACACATTATTATTAACTAAACTCTAGACTTTCTTTGTATGTCACCAACTTTCTACCAGTATCTTTTTCTGATCTAGAATTTAATCCAGAATATCATAAAGAATACTGCAAAATATGTCCCTAGCATACAGAGACAAAAATATCACAGCAAATTACTATTATTGATTGCACCCATATCTAAGATCACAAGTTCCTTTTCATTAGATAAATATGAGTTTTCAATGCCAAATTATTTGACACAATTTGTCAAAATTATATGCAAATACAAATTAAGAATAAAATCAAACAATTAGTTCAAATGTTCATTTATTAACAATCTGTTAGTGTTTCCAATTGAAATATTCTCCCATTAGAAATACTTCCATGAACAGTTAACATCATACTATCAAACATATGAAAGTGTGAGAAATCACTTTTGCAAACTTTCCTTTACTCATGATAGAACCCCATAACTCAGATCTTAACCTAGGACTGAATTTAAATTAGTAGCCATGAAGGCATGTCTCCATTTTATACGAGGGTTTTAATTTAATATTTGTCACTAAGAAAAACTGATTTGCATTTTAATGGGAAAATTACTATGCAAACTTTTAGAACATTTCACCTAGAGGTTGACAGCAAAGTCAAAAGAAGTGAGTTTATAATTTTGAAAAGAAAGGGATTAGACTCTATAAACTAAAATTATTTAATTTAAAAATTAGACATTCCATTGCAAAGTTAACCTGGTTTGAAACTTCTCTGTATGTAAAAACACTATAGTGCATTCAATTTTCAAAATTTAATGGGAAATTATTTCTCAGTTTTAATAAAGATATATATCTTGTATTTAAAATACACATTTTACAGAACTCTATCGGTATTATAATTATAAAAAATTTACTTTGTTTTGTTCTATTAGGTATAATTTTAAAAATTATTTGTTCTACAAAGTTTTCCATGTGTTAGAGTTCTCATCTATATGTTTCACAGCATTATAGTTTAAGAGCATTCCTGTTATATAAGTATCTGTTTACATGGAATGATTCCTTTTTTCTTTGTACAGTGGCATACATTTCAGCAACAATAAAGCCATAGTAAAACATTATGTTTTAGTATTTATTAGGAGAGAAGTAGTCATCAGCTTAAATCTAGAAACCATTAATTACTTTAACTATCGTAAGCAACATGATTTGAAATAATTCTGAGTACTTGAATAAGTCATTTATTTTTTCTGTTTTTCCTTAATATCTATATCTTAATCATAAATATTGTCTGGTATAATACATGTAAAATGCCTAGCATGGTTTCTGGAAAGCATTTAATTAACATAAATTTGTGTTTACATGTTTCTCCATAGTTTACTTATTTATGTCAACTGCACATATTGCATCAGGTTCAAAAGGGTGTAAAAGTCTTACTACTCTATTCTCAATCTTGACACAATTATCTGTACACTTTCTACTTTTTTGTTAGATATGTATTGTTCCAATAATGTCTAATTATAGCATTTTCCCTCTGATACTTTGCATTTAATTGTGTATTCTTCTATTCTTGAAGTGATAATCAGCATTACTTTCTCTTCCATGACACTAGCACTTTGAAAAGTACAAGCCAATAATCTTATATACTGTTTCCCAGTTTGAAATTGTCTAGAGCTTTTAGGGATCATATTCAAGCAGAAGATTCCTTGTCCATTTATGGTACAAATGAGACAAAAATCTACTTGCATATATCACACACATCCAGAAGTAAGTAGTATATGACTGTTACTCAATGTGGCATTTATCATGAGCCCCAAGTCATTGCCAGGCTTCTTTACTGCATACAACTATATCTGCCTTTCCACATAATAAGGAATCTCTTAAGAAACTTTTTGAGATGAGGTAATACTACTATTGTAAGCCCTCACTCCCCATGACAATTACCTGAAACAATTTGAGCCATGAGAACTGCAAAATAACAATTTTCTACCTCCGTCTCTCACATTGCCTGTAATAGTTGACATGCCATTATCAGAATGTATTCTCTCTTATCTATTGCTCCTTTTTTATGTATATGTTCATCATGTGTACAATATGTATCAACATTTACATAATGATCTTTAGATTTAACTATTTATTGACGAAGTAGAATCACACATTTTCATTGTGTTTAAAGATTATAATCCATCGTTGTCTTTATCTATTTTTATGATAAAATTACAAAAGATTTGGCTGTGAAAGTCCCTTCAAGATGGTGGCTCTTATATCTTTTTGTTATGTTTTCATCATTTCTGGGTTCGCTGGCAGAGCCAGATGTTCCCGGCTCATTTTGCGCTTTCCTCCTCCTAGGTCTAGAATCCACTATGTCTCCAGGATTCCACATTCCTTTTGGTAGAAAGGGATTCGTAGAAGTCAAGATCTGAATGTCAGAAATGCTCAATATTACTAGAAGCGATGTTTCATCTAGGTCCTTCCAATGAATAGGAAAAATGATCATATGCACACATGTCTATATAGCATAAACATACACATAATACAAACATACATTATCATGATTTTGTGCTTTTGTACACACAGATGTTTTCTTTCTCAGTAAGAACTCCAACATTCAACAGCAACAATACTTTTATGAATTTGCTCATTTGTACACTGTATTTGAAGGAGTTTCAGAATTTCTATGACCACAATGCCACAAAAATTAAGGATACTAATATATATATATATTTTAGTAAGTTTATAGATTGAGGATTTGTTCTGTCTTTTTAACTTATATCTCCCCTTCCTTTATAAACAAAAGGCAGTACACAATATATACTATTGAGCACTTTGCTTTTTGAACTTAACAAGGTATTTTGGAAATCTTTTCAATTTAGTTGATAGGTATTATTCTCAAGGCATAAATTATGTACATGATGTATAACACACAATGCATAAAAATTATTTGTTTAATAAATCTATTGTTTGGCCATTTAGGTTATTTCTAGTGTGCTGCATTTACGTATAACACCACAGAGAATAATCTTGTACATTTGTATGTTTGTATTGCTGCAAGTGTATCTTTGGGATACATTCTTAGAATAACTTCAGTGATTGCATGGGCAAAGAATAAATGAACCTATAGCTTTCTTAGATGCTGGCAAATTCTTCCCATAAGGTTTTTTGTTTTTTACTATTTTGCATGCAAAATGCATCAGAGGGTAGTACAGGTTTCTCTAGTCTAGACAAGACAGTGTATCATCAAACTTTGGGAGTTTGGTCAATCTGATGGGTGAGATGCAATATCGCAATGTTGTCTTAATTTGCATGTATCTTACTATATATGTTATCTTTTCCTCTATTCATATGTTTAATGTCCATGTTTTATCTTTCCTTAAGATTTGTTTGCGTTAATGATACATTTTTCTATATAATCTGTTACTTATTTATTCCATAATATTTGAATGTTCTCCATACATTAGGGATAATTCATCCTTATGCTCTTCATTTTTTTCTAGGTTAATAAAGAATATCACCTTTTCTCACTCTTTTTCTCTCTCCCTTCCCTCTTCTTCCTTCTCCCCTTTTCCTTCTTCTCCTAGATCTCTTGATTCATTCGAAGTTTATTCCTGTGTAAGGAATAGATTGAATGTAGTCATTTTTCTAATTGCTATCTAGTGTCTCTGGCACCATCTATTCTAAAAAGTTCAACTTGAGTCAGTTCTTGAGATATTTCTGTATACTAGACTTTGCAAACTTATATATTTTCTGTACTGTATTCTGTTTTACTTTATTCTATCTACTTTTATAAAAGTACTAAGTTTTTAAAATTTTGTTTTGTTTTGAACATATATTTAGTATGTAATAGGATGCTCTGTCTCACTATTATTTCTATGCAGTATTTTCTAACAATTGCTTCATGCTTATTTTTTTCTATGTGTCGTTTGGCATCAATTTACATACCCTAAATAAAAATATATTTGTTCATATTTTTAATGGAAATAAAAATAAATTTATAAATTAAACTAAATTAAGAAGAATTTAAATTGTACTGTTTCAAAACATTTCAACTAAGAATAACAAATATGTCTTTTCATTTTCAAATCTATTTCTCTGCCTTTTGGAAGTGTTTTATACTACACACACACACACACACACACACACACACACACACACACAAAGAAACACAAACACATTACGGGAATGGGATATGTGTACAAAATTCTTCTGCCTCTCTTTCTCAACCTTCTTATATAGGCATTTCTTTGCATTATACTACATACATACATTTCCTTCTTTTTTTTTTTTTTTTTTGAGTTGAAGTCTCACTCTGTCACCCAGACTGGAGTGCAGTGGCATGCTCCCGGTCACTGCAGCCTCGACCTACTGGGCTCTGACCATCCTTCCGCCTCAGCCTTCCAAGTAACTGTAACTACAGGCACGCACTACCACGCCCGGCTAAGTCTTTGATTTACTGTAGAGGTGAGGTCTCACCAAGTTGCCCAGGTGGGTCTCGAACCCGTGGGCTCAGCAATCCACTCACCTCGGCCTCCCAAAGCGCGGGATTACAGGCTGAGCCACCGAGCCTGGCCAGTTCATTACATGGATAGTGTAATGGACAGCACATTGTGCTGTCTCAGATGGTTCTTGAAAACATTTTATGTTGATAAAATATCTACAACATACTACAAATATTGCCACATTCTTTACCTTACTCTAGCCACAAGTTTCCCTTTTTGCCATTGGACAAATCTCTAAAATTAAGATGTTATACCACATAATCTGAGTTCTATGGAGTTAAATGATAATTCTTCAACATCACAATATTCCCTTCGGTTTGTCATTTACTTAACTTCTTAAAGGATCTGAACTAAAAGGCATACAATATTAGGAAGTGCACTTTAATAAATATTAAATTTTTGCCTATTTCACTACTGGGGTTAGTGGCTAGATTTCAAATGTGTGTTTTTGTTTAATATACTGAAAAGATAGGTGGCTTTTTTTTTTTTTTAATTTCTAAAGATGACATGTAGGGAAATAGCTAATTATCCTAAAGATATTTAAAACTCTCAAAAGGAAATACAGAAAAATCTATTTCAAATGAGTCCGTTAGAATAGCTTAAAAGTCTTTTGACAACTCTTGGATCATCACAATGGTGAGATTTATTAGGACTCTTTATGGATGTGCTGCACAAAGAAAAAGTAGTATTATCCTATGCAGAAACCTCTATCTGCAAGGGGGAAAAGACCATTTAAATGCAAATCTTCTAATCCAGAAGGCTCACACTCTAAATAGAAGTGAGTCTTCAGGGTGACTCATGAAGTTAGTAATATGTGGCTATTCTTTGGGGGTTACTTATTTTAGGAAATTTAATAATCTACTTTATTATGTGAAGAAACTACATCCTACCACTTATCCCCCAGACTTTTCACAGTTACTGTTGCTTATAATGTGTAGACTTCCTGGTTATTAAAAATTTCAGTGGTTTCATAAGTTATAAATTAGGTGCCAAAAAAGTACCAGTTATAGCTACAGTATTAATTTGTCTATAGTAATTACATAGTATATATTCTCTAGTCACAATTATTGGGAAAGTGTTGAAGAATAACATTAAAAAGACAGAACAGTATAAATATTTGAGGGAAGTTCAATTTTTTTCCATAATCTATGGCATAGTTAACTATTTGTAAGCTATGCATATAATGCTGAAATATAAAAAAAGGCTGCAGTGATCAGTTTCAGAATTGTGGTTTGTAAGAAGCAGCCATCACCCATACCCACACCTTTTCCAATACTCACTTCTAAGTAATCAATGACTCAAAATTTTCTGGTGATGTTACATTTCTCAATATAAACATTACTTTTAATCATTTTAGTATTCGAAGATCTGAAAATGACTTATTTTCTCTGCTAAAACCAATGTCATGCTTCAAAAATCTCTTAAAAAAGAAAAAAAAAGTAAGCAGAAATACAAGTAAGAGTTTACAAATTAATTTACATTTCTTGAAGGAACAGAAGCATGCTTCTGCCTAGGTAGAGGATAGTTTCGGTGATATAAGGAAGAAAGGGATTTCAGGACGGAAGCATAGTGTGTGCAGGTCATGAGATATTTAAAAATCATTTATGATGGTGAGGACATACAGAAAAGGAAAACTTTGTACACTGTTGGTGGGAATGTAAATGAATGCAGATATTTTCATTCTGGAAAATATAGAGGATCCTCACATATTAAAAATAGAACTACCACATGATCTAGCAATACCACTACTGAATATATGTACAATGAAAATGAAAGCAGTGTGTTGAATAGAGAATGGATAAAGAATATGTCACACACACACACACACACACACACACACACACACACACACTAGAATTCAGTCTTAAAAGAGAAGGAAATTCCATTCTGGGAATATAAGCAGAGGAACTCAAATCACTGTATGAAAAAAAATACCTGCACACACATGTTTATTACAGCATTATTCACAATAGCAAAAACATGGAACCAACCGTGCTGCCCATCAAAAGTGGATTGGATGAAAAAAAATGTGGTACATAATGGAATATTATGTAGAAAAAGAAGGATAAAATTATGAACTTCGCAGCAACATGGATGGATTTAGAGTCTATAATACTCAGTGCTTTATCATAGAAACAAAGAACTGGGTACCACATGTTCTCACTCATAATTGGACCCTGAACAATTATCATAATATTATAAGAAAAGTATTGGCAGTGGCGGAAAACTGCCAGGGGAAGGAGGGGGACTCACTTCATCAATAAGGGTACCTTATCTCAAACCAGGTGAAGTGGAGACCAAAGTGATCCCCAAACTTTACCTGTACAAGGATGATTTGTATACCTAATCCTGAACTGTACCCCACATCTTTAAAATAAAAATATTTTTAAGCTGGGCTCGGTGGCTCAGCCTGTAATCCTGCGCCTTGGGAGGCTGAGGTGAGTGGATTGCCTGAGCCCGCGGGTTCGAGACCCGCCTGGGCAAGCGAGACCTCATCTCTACAATAAATCAAAAAATCAGTCGGGCGTGGTAGTGCACGCCTGTAGTTCCAGCTACTTGGAAGGCTGAGGCGGAAGGATCGCCGGAACCCAGCAGGTCGAGGCTGCGGTGGCCGGGAGCGGCCACTGCACTCCAGTCTGGGCGACAGAGTGAGACTCCGACTCACAAAAAAAAAAAAAAAAAAAATATATATATATATATATATTAAATGAATGAACCTGGAAAGCATTATTATTTTTATTATTTTTGTTGTTGTTGTTGTTTTTAATAGAATAACCTCAGACTTCATTCCAGCAACACTTTTTTAGCAAAAATACAAGTAACTACACCTACAAGGAGTTGAAGGAAAGGGGATCTGACTCAAGAACTACATATTGAGTCACACTGACATTTACAGAGCAGAAGGAAATGTCTGATTTTGTAATACCTCTGAAACAACGTCACTAAATTTTAAGAGAAATAAACAAGGTACTGAAAGACAAATACCACATTGTATCACTTATATGTGGAACCTAAGAAGTAGAACTCATAGAAATGGAAAGTAAAACAATGGTTACTAGAGAGGGGATAGGTGATTGGGAAGATGGTCAAAGGATACAAAAATTCAGTTGGACAGGAGAAATATGTTCAAGAGATTAACTGTACAGCATGGTGACTATAGTTAATGCCAATATAGTGTGTACTTTTAAATTACTAAGAGAGTACGTTTTAACTGTTTTTACTGCAAAAAAATATGTTGCATAGATTGAGTTAGCCATTCTGCAATATTTGCATATGGAAAAATATGTTGTACACCATAAATGTACACATTTATATGTTAATTCAAATACATTAAAATATAAAGATGCTATTGAAACAAATAACTTCCTGGGTAGATATAGGCAAAAAAGAAGGGGATAGAAAAGATAAGAGACTGGAAGCAAGTCTTACATTCTAATTATGTAAGAAACTGTGTTTTTGTGTTTTTTTGTTTTCTTTACCTACTATTTTTGTAAAACAGGATAACACTATGTTGTAGAAAGATAACTTTGTTGTGGGAGCACCAGTTAGAATACATGATAGAGAAAAGACAAAAAAGAATTAAGAGACCAATATTATCACCAGATCATAGACTATAACGTCTTACCATAGCTCTCAAATAAGAGGAAAATGACTTTAAAATAAATACAGTGGATTACAGGCTTATTATGCATGTCAATGCGGACAGAAACCAGAGAAGCTTTTTCTTACCTTTGAAGACTAAGCACGATTTGCTAAAGTATATTCTCATTCATTAAAACTTTCTATTGCGAACCATGCAAGGTCTGTAGGCGATACAGTAAAATTTAGGATGCAAACAGTCAGAATCATATCTGAATAGAGTGAACCAGCAGGGAGGAGTCTATCAATTTTTAAGACAGCAGAGATACCTACACCCTTGTGCAGATTTGACTAATATCAGCTTATAAATCAGAAGATTTTAATACAAATTATATACTATAATTATCTGAAAATATATAAAACTGTATACCAATGCCCTGAACCTTTTTTCAGTGATTCTAATTTTGCTCACATGTGGATCTCTGGTATTTTTCTTAAAAGTTCTTCAATTTCTAATACACATTTTGGTTGAAAATCACAGGTATAAATAGTAACTGAGGATAGTGGATAGCTATTTTACTTATTCTTTTTGTGATCTTCACCTGCATAATTATTTGTTTAATTTCTGTCTCCCTCACTAGACTATAGGATAACAGAGACCAGATCTGACTCAGTCATAGTTTTGTGTTTTTTCTTATTGTGATAGATACACTGCACAATCAGTGTAAACTATTCACTCTTTCTCACTTATCCTGTGAGAACTGCTGGGAATATAGTGGAAAGTAAAATTCTACCCAATCCCTCACCTTGTAGAGTTTACAGTATATTTAGAAAGAAGGAAGAAAGTAAGGGAAGAAAGAAGAGAGGAAAGAAGGAACTTAAAGTGAATATTTATTTTGACAAAATTACGTTCATTTTTATCTTATGACTAATTACTGGTACATGGGATTTCAAGTATCATTGAGTAAATGAAAGAAGCATTTAGGTAGCCAATGATGCGTGTGTGTGCATACACTTTAAAAACCTGCCCATTAGCTCTTCATTTATTTATTTATTTTTTCCTCTAAGGCTGATCTCACAAGAAGTCTTAATCTTTTAAATAAGAATATAATGCTGACTAAGATGCATATATTCATTTTGACAGTCAAAACAACTTCTGCTAAGGACACTGACGATTCAAGTTTTTCTTTGCTTGTTCCTGAGCAAGCTGAAATAGAGTAGAATCCTTTCTATTTATAAGAGCAGGGAAGTAATAATGAATTATCACTGGCTTCTTAAGAGGTGTGAATGACCATAAGTTGTTTTAGAAGTGTAAATCTGCCAAAATCTCAATAATGTCACTTAGAGAATAGGGAAGGATTGGTTAAAATCAAAATCTGTATCTCTAAAGAAAATGTTTCCTTGGTCAAATTTCAGACTGACCATCATGACATATAGTGGAATGACTACAATGAGTTTTTTTAGACCTGGGTACAAGGACAATAAAAAGCCACACACATAGACTTAATGCATCTTTAAATAGAACAATGATATAAACATATTTGTGGTGGCCAGTACTTTAAAAAGGACAAATCTTAATTGGATTTAAAAATTAAAGAAATAGCCGGGCTCGGTGGCTCAGCCTGTAATCCCGCTCCTTGGGAGGCTGAGGTGAGTGGATTGCCTGAGCCCGCAGGTTCGAGACCCACCTGGGCAACTTGGTGAGACCTCATCTCTACAATAAATCAAAAAATTAGCCGGGCGTGGTGGCGCGCGCCTGTAGTTCCAGCTACTTAGAAGGCTGAGGCGGAAGGATCGCCGGAGCCCAGCAGGTCGAGGCTGCAGTGGCCGAGAGCGGCCACTGCACTCCAGTCTGGGCCACGGAGTGAAACTCCAACTCAAAAAAAAAAAAAAAAAAAAAAATTAAAGAAATAAAATATAGAAAATTAATTTTAAGAAAATTATACTCTGAGGATTTGAGAAGTAGAAAATCATTTGGAGTTTATTCTTACATTATCTAATTTTCTTTATATTTTGTCTAAAACTTTGTTGAATTTGAATTCACACATCGTAAAATCCTCTATGTTATTTGTTCAATTCCATAATTTTTAGTAAACATCAAAAGTCTTACAACCATTATTGTAATTAAGTTTTAGGATCATTTTATCACACCAGAGACTCCTTTTGTTCACTGATAGGCAATCTTTGTTCACACACCCGGGCCCAGGTAACCACGTATCTACTTTCTATCTCTAGTGATGTCCCTATTCTGGACATTTTATTTAATGCAGTCATACAGCATGTTTTTTGTGTCTGACTTCTGCCACTTGATGTAATGAATTAGGTCCACCTGTGTTATAGTTTGTGTGGGAGTAGTTTGTTTCCATTATATTTGCTGGATTCAGTTGCGTCAACCTTTTGAATTTAAAGATGAGGTAACTAAGAACAAAAAAGTAAACATGACTAAGGCACATTCCCATAGTAAATCTGTGGTTCTTGAATTTTTCTCTATGGATGTTAAATCAGACTCTGACACTGGATTGTAAACACCTTAACTTCATCTTAACTGGTTCCACTTACCGGGAAGAGAGATGTCGATATCCAACATGTTGGTGTCTTTGTGTGAGTAAACTCTTACATCAAGTGCAGGGTAGTTGCCACTTTGACAAGCCAGGAAGTTTGGTCCTTGCTATTTCTGTGGTCTTTATTGTAAACTGTCGCCCACAGAGAATCACAACTCCCCCACATAAATTTTTTTGGGGAAAGTAAGAAAATTTACTCTGGTAGCTATTTCAGAATTTTTCATTTATTTTATTTTATTTTTTATCTTTCTTCCCCAACTAACCCATTAGCATTATTGTGTCAAGGAGTTCCCCAAGCCTGAGGGTCATAACTGACACACAGAACTCTTTGGCTGCAAACATATGTCTATTAAATTTCTTTGCTTTGTAAATAGGGAAACTCATTGAGTTCCACTCTTTTCAGTCCTAACAGGTTGTAAGCAGCAGAGATAAATAAATATATCTGATTTTGTTTGCACCATTGACTTTAGATTACACTTTCTCTGGGGAATACAAAAAAGAACAGAATAAACCTTATTATCATGCTTCAAAAAGTTTAAAGAACTATCAAAATAAACAAAATTAAGGCAACCAATGGAATGGGAGAAAATATTTGCAAATCATATATCTGATAAGGGGTTAATATCCAGACTATATAAAGAATTCCTGGATTTCAGTAACAACAAAAATAATCTGATTAAAATGTTAGTAAAGACTTGAATGAACAAACATTTTCTTCATGAAAGTTTACAAATGACCAACAAGCATATGGAAAAATGTGCACAATATGTTTAATCATCAGAAAAACACAAACCAAAACCACAATGAGATATCACCTCACACTCATTAGGATGATCAATAATAAAATAGCAAAAAATAACAAGTGTTAGCATAGTTGTGAAGAAAGTGTAAGCCTTGTGCACTGTTGGTGAGAATGTAAAGCAGCATGGAGTTTCTTCAAAAAATTAAAAATAGAATTGCCTGTGATCCAGTAGTTCCAAGTATGGGTTTATTTACAAAAGATGTAAAATAGTAGAAGATATATTTGTACACCCATGTTCACTGTGACTTTATTTACAATAACTAAGTGGATGCAAGTTAAATATCCATCCACATATGAATTAATAAAGAAACTGTGATATATCCATACAATGAAATATTATTCACTGCAATAAAGTAGGAAATTCTGTCATATGCGGTAATATGGATGAACCCTGAGGAGAGTATGCCAAGCAAAATAACTCAGTAACAAAAAGACAAATACTGCATAATTCCACTTATATGACGTATCTAAAGTAGCTATATTCATAAAAATATAAAGTAGAATGACAATTGCTAGGGTCTAGAGAGAAGGGAAAATGGAGAATTGGCATTCAATGGATATAGAGTTTTCATTTTGCAATATACAAAGTTCTAGAAATCTGTTGCATGCTAGTGTTCACACATCAACACTATTATACAGTTAAAAATGGTTAAAGTGGTAAGTTATGTTTTTATCACAATAAAAAAACTGTAGGAATTGATTTGAATATTTATTTATTCAAAAAGTATAAAGCATAAAATATATATTTTGTCAAGGAATAGGAAAATGTATTAAAACAAGTATAGGCTGAACTCAGTGGCTTAGCCTGTAATCCCAGTGCTTTGGGAGCCCGAGGCGAGTGGATTGCCTGAGCCGGAGGGTTCGAGACCCGCCCAGGCAACTTGGTGAAACCTCGTCTCTACAACAAATAAAAAAATAGTCGGGTGTGGTAGAGCACGCCTGTAGTTCCAGCTACTTGGAAGGCTAAGGTGGAAGGATCTCCAGAGCCCAGCAGGTCGAGGCTGTGGTGGCTGGGAGCGTGCCACTGCACTCCAGTCTGGGCGACAGAGTGAGACTCCAACTTAAAATAAAGAAATAAATAAAACAAGTATAATGTATATGTACCACAAATTGGAAATGTGATTTCTTAATTGACCAAATTTGAAATATAAATCCCACATTAAAAATATTTCTAAGGGGACTATAATTTTAAATGCATCAGTCAATATAATTCATATATTAATTTCTCTCCAGTGATATATCTATATATGATGAGCAGAAAGGAGAATGTTCTTTGATTTGGTTGTCAGGGAAAAAAACTGAATTATTTTTCTATCTCTGTTACTTACTACACGTAGATCTCAGAGGACTCAAATGCCTGTGTTTTTTCTAAGAGCCAGTCTAAAGGTTTGAGAACTATATCTGTGGCCAAACAGTTTTTGCTATTCTCTCATAAAAATTCTGGGATTTGGACTTGTTTTAGTTAATAATTCAAAGCAGAAATATGCGTAAAGTTAACATGTATAATATAAACATGCTCCCTCCTGTGTAGCTTGTTTAGACTATACATAGAGTAGACTGAGGGGTGTCACATTCTAAAACACCATTTGAAAGCTATGGAAGACTCTTTGTGAACACAAGTCTACTAACATAGTCTGTGACCTGAGCGCTCTGTCATGCCTCTCTCTTCCTGAATTCCCCATGTCCTTTCTTTGGCATACCCATTAATACAATTGGAATAAACTTTCAGATCTAATCATACTGTGATTTACTTGAGTATGGTTCAGAGTGCACAGTCGAGAAGTAGATTTCAACTGAATGCAGAAATAAATTCATAATAAGTGCTTTTCAGCCACAAATGAGAAGTTACTGCAAAAGATATTGTGGAGAGGTTTCTTCAGGAGTCCAGGTAAGATACAAAGAAATCTCTTAGGGAAGGTAAAGTGAATGGAAAAACATTTATTTCATCTTTCTAACCATATTTTACAGTTGAGTAGTTTTCCTCTGGTAAGAACAAGTTTCTCTCACAGTAGATTAAATGACCTCTTTTAAAGCAAATCAGAGAGGAAAATAGCCAAAGATATAAAAAGACGAAAAAAGATACAGACATACAAAACACCACAATTTTGTTTCTTTTTTCTCCACACACTTACATCAGTTAAGTTACCATTGACATTTCAAACACAATGTAATTGGTCACATATTAAATAAGTTAAATGATTCTTAATCATTTATTTTTACTCACTCTTCAATCTATCACCCAGTCACTCTAATCTATCATCAAAATCAGTATCTTAGGAGTTTTAGTGTCACTGCACAAAATTTCAAGTTGCTTAAAGATGTATAACTGTATTTGTTTAGCATGTATTAATTTAAATTTATTAATTAGATATCCAGTAATTATTAATTACGTATCTAGTATTAATTATTGCAAAACACATCTTTATATTAATTGCTAAAAATATCATACACAGTAGAAAACTCAACCCTCTGCCACAAGTGCAGAAAATGCAGCCATACACCTGCAGTCATTATAAACTGGTATCCTGTTGTCACTCAGCACAGGTACCTAGAAGTCATTTCATATTTAATAAAGTGATATAATGATTTACAAATCCTGTGGAAGAAAAGAATTATAATCCTGTGTTATTTATATGTTCAACAGCACAAAATCCTGTAATTTTCTACTGAATTTGCAAATATTCATACTGTGTTTTGGCTGTAAAGATATACATACACCTCATCAGAACAGGGATCTCAGTAAGTGTTACTTTTATTTTCCTCCATACAAACAGGTTGGACTCTTCAGTGGGCTCTTTTCTTCCTCTTGTCAAGCCTTCTCTAAGTATCTGTCATTATTTCAACATCTGGAAGAGCAGATAAGCTGCTCCAATTGGAACATTGCAGTCAGCAACTTTCTCCAGGAAACTAAATTTGTCACTTCTGCAAAGCACTCGTCTTTTGCCAGCTTTTGACTTCCTATCCCCAGGCCAAACTCGAAAATCAGGCCTCCAAGTTTGTACTGCTGCTGTGCTATGGGCTAATTCAGCTATAGAAAAAAAGGATGACAAAGGGTACAAAGATCGTGATTAATCCAAATTAATTTCTGGAACAGCAGGAAACCCATCTAAATATGATATAAAGATTTAATCTTAACTTGATGCCTCTCCAGCCATTACACATAATTTCCTTCTTAAAGAAGTATCCAATACTACTCTGCATTTTTCCTTGTCAATTGCTTGCACAGTTTTGGTTTCTCTTTGATTGGAGGAAGAAGTCATATTTTCAGACTAAAATGGCCCGTTGCTCATTTGGAGTGTGATATAAAAGAAATACGTAAATACAAATTACCCATTCCTTATTTAAATCATTAAACTAAGGTGAAAAATTGAACAGCACACACATAAAATTATCTTTAAAGCAAATCTGATTATATTCTATTACTTCTTAGTAGAAACCTCTTCACTGATTTCCTTTGCCAGGAATATCTTGATTTTAAGAGCTTGTCAAGTGTATTGTCTTCTGGCTCTTGCTTGATTTTCCAGTCTTGTTTCCCATTCCTTCTCTGCCCTCTGACCACTTGAAATTCTCCATCTCATTCCTTCCTGAGAATGTGCATTTCCAGGATGCCTAAACTACACAGAAAGGTGCTACTCAAAATCAAAGTGCATGCAAATTGACAGGGGGAGGTGGATATTGTTAAAATGCAGATTTGGAGTCAGTAATTCTGGAGTGGAGCCTGAGACTATGTATTTATAAAGAGCTTCCAGGTGATGGGAATGCTGCTGAGACCTGTAATACACTTTGTGTAGTACAGTCTCTGAACAGTGGTTTTGAACTAGGGAGTGATTTTGTGCCCCAGGGTCATTTGGAAATATCTGAGGATGCTGTATTTGTCATAACTTGGAGAGCTACTGGCATCTCGTGGACAGAGGCCAGAGAGATTGCTAAACATTCTACAGTGGCCAGGACAGTCTGCTACAACAAAAACTTATTCAGGACAATCTATTACTAGTGTGAAAATGAAAAACCTTGATTTGGTCAACACACAGTCTTCAGGAACCAGCTCAGTCATTGCCTATTCTCTGAAGAAGTTCCTAATTTACCTAAGCAACACTAATTGTTCCTGGCTTGTCTTGTCCATTCTACCCATCACCACCATACACCAAATTCAATATATATATATCACTAGCCTACAGTATTGTCAGTTACATATTTATGTCTAATTTTTGCTTAATTTGTGAGCATCTTGAGTACAATTATTTGTGTCATAGTACACAGCATCTTTGTTTTCAATATTTTTATCTTTAGAACATTTATGGAATAAAAATAAGATGAAAGAAAATAATATTCTATGCCTTTGGAGGCTGAGGTGAGTGGACTGTTTGAGCCCGCAGGTTCGAGACCCACCTGGGCAACTTGGCAAGATCTTATCTCTACAATAAATCAAAAAATTAGCCGGGTGTGGTAGCACGCGCCTGTAGTTCCAGTTACTTGGAAGGCTGAGGCAGAAGGATTGCCGGAGCCCAGCAGGTCCAGGCTGCGGTGGCTGGCAGCGGCCACTGCACTCCAGTCTGGGCGACAGAGTGAGACTCCAACTCAAATTTTCAAACTTCGTTTTAGCAGTTATAAACAAAAAGCAAAACAAAAAGGTGTAATCTTGTTTATTCTATAATATGACAGAAGGACAAAAGAATCTATTTTTTAAATAAGAGTTAAGGAAAATGGGCATTTTAGTTGTTCATAAAAATGTAATTTGGTTTATTGTTACTCAAAAATTGTTGATAATTTAAAAAATATATTATTATTGGGCTTATCCTGAATGAATTAACCAATTATTCTCACCAGTAAACTTGGAACCTAATATGTCCATTTACCTACAGAAGGAATTTTTATCCGTGGGTTTTTTATAGGAATTCTGTGGCTTCAAAAGGGAAAAAAAATGGCATTTAAAAAATGTTTAATGTAGAAAACAAATCATAGAGTCATTAATACACTTTGCCATTCTTGGCTACCATAATTTTTAAAACTTATTTACAGTGTTTCAAATATCTTAAAATAATGCTGCATTACAGTAGTTAAGAGATCTAATTCTAGATTTTATTTAATTCATTAATGAGGAAGCCCTTATATTTAATAATATTAGTTCGCTATAATTAGCCTTCCTTATAGTACTATTACTTGATTTAAAAATATTGCCTAATAGTTGACTCATAGGCTGCATGGAACCAAAAAAAAAAAGTTAAGAATAAAAACCCAATCACAATTCAACACTTCAATTCCTATCCCTTTGAATTATTCATATATATGAAAGCAGTATTTCATGTCTTTGCCTTTACTTTTATACAGTTTTATTAAAATTCTTCATCATCTGGTACTCAGAAAACATTGTGTAAGGTCTATTCTCAGAGACAAATGAAATACATAACATAACATGCTGAATTACTTTTCCATTGCTGCATAAGAAATTACCCCAAATTTACTGGCATAAAACAACACACATTTGTATTACATTTCTGTAAGTCTGGTATCTGATACAAATCTCATTTTTCTACAATCAGTGTGCCAGCAAGCTACATTTTATGCTGGAGACTCTAGAGGAGAATCTGTTTCTGGTTTGTTGGGCTGCCGGCATAATTCAGTTCCATGGGGTGGTAGAGACAAGTTCTCTGGTTTTCTTGCTGCTTGTAAGATGAGGGTCATTTGCTGCTCTCCTTGGCTAATGGCCCCTTCCTTCATCTTCAAAAAGACTAACAGCAAGTCTAGTCTTACTCATGTCAAATCTCTCTTCTTCCATTGTTTTTCACTTTTAAGAACTCATGTGATTGGAGTAATCTCATCTCAAAACCTGTAAATTTAACTTCACTTGAAAATTTTCTTTTGCCATTACATATTTACAGGTTCTGGAAATTAGGACATGGCTATCTTTGGGGAACCATTATTCTGCCTATGCCACATACCTTGGAAGAAATAGCCCTATGTCAAACATATTTCACCAGGCTTTACCCATTCTTATTATAAGACTTTTGAGAGAGATCTAGGTAGCCTGAACATAACTAGTGCAGGTACCTAGATATATCTCATAATGACTAGATACACTCTTGTCTTTAAATTTCATTTATACCTCAGAATTATTAAGAAAGATGCCTGAATCATATGTCCACCAATTAAACTTAAGTACATTTATTGTATAAGAATGTAATATGATTATATGTAAAGCTATTATATAGAGTATATGTAGAGCTATTATAATCCACTGTGCTACCCAAAGTATATTACAGGTCTCAGCAGCAGTCCCATCACCTAGAAGCTCATTATAAATACATAGTCTCACTTCTCATATAGCACTCTTATTGAAAAAGTAACAAAAATAGTTGCTAATGTTCTTAAATTTTCTTTCTAAACTATTATTTTCCAAATTCTATTAAAATATTTAATATGACCCATGTATCCAGTTTTTGAGTATGGCATTTTCACTACTGTAATACAAATTGTGTTGTTTTCTCCAAAAATCTCAGAATGATTACTACTTGCTTTATTACTTAGAGCTGATCAGGTTGCTAGTTCTTTTTTTTTTTTCCTTCTTTTTTCTTTCCCCTCCCCCCTTTTTTTTAGATGATGGTTATTGCTTAGGATAGAAAGATCAAGGAAAAATCAATACGATTGGATTGTTTTTGGTGATGAGTATTGAGTCACACATTTTCTTGCATATCTATGTCAGAAGTATTTTATTTGGAAAAAAGATAACCCTCAATTTTTGTCTTGTTTTTTTCTTTTCTTTCATAACTTTGAATAGTACTAGGGCTTTTCATACTGCTTCTTCATATTGATTCATCACTTTATGACTATAATGAAAGTTTTTAAAAATGTGGATCTTCAATGTCAAAAAGATTTGTGCTTAAAACTGAACTCTACCAATTACATATTTGTGAAATTCATTAGCCTGAGGGTCCATGTTATCATCTCTAAATCTGAGCTAACACATAGTTATATATATATATGTATATATATATATATAATTACAGTTATATATAACTGTAATTTTTGGCAACTGGAGAACATGCAGGACACCCATGGATACCAATATCCACAGATGCTCAAGTCACTTATATAAAATCATTTAGTGTTTGCATTTAACCAATACACACACTCCTATATACTTTATATCATCTCTAGGTAATTTATAATATCTAATACAATGTCAATGATATGCAAGTAGAGGTTATTCTGTATTTTTGTCTTATTATTTATTGTTTCTTTCCAAATATTTTCTATCTGTTGTTTGTTAAATATATGGATGCAGAACTCACTGATGCAGCTGACTATATTTGAGAGCAATGTAAATTATAAAGTAGAAGCCAGTGCTGGCCTAAAGTTGATAAACTTCAAATGATCACATTTCATAATTTATGCCTTTTTTAGATCAGTTCTGCTACAAATTATGTTGGTGATACCTTTGTTAATTCTTAAATGTTTTATCATTTCTTTAATGCTTTTGACTCCTACAAGATGGGGCTTTTGTAACTTATTTCTAAATTTTCCTCACAGTCTATTTAATATTATATTAGAGTGGTATTAAAATTAACAGCTATAAAGTTTACAGATAAAGAAAACTGAGATACAGTAAGGTAAAGCAACATTTTTCAGCGTAGAAATACTACTTCCGGGGAGGACAGGGGCTGAAACGCAATTCTAACTCACTTAGAAGTTATCTTTTAAATACACTTTTAAAAAATAATTCCAAAAAGAGGTATACTAAAAAAAAAGGTTAATAAAGCAGAATGTTGTGTATTTGATCATATATATGCATGGATATACAATACATATTATGTATGTTATGTATATCCATAGATATATATGTTATATTTATACATATACATATATTATATATGTTATATATATATGCATATACATATATACATACACATACACACACACACACACACACACACACACAGAGAGAGAGGATAAACTTGGAGCCATTCTATGTCATATAATAGACCTTCAGAATATAAAATGCAAAATGACACATTTTTAAAAATAATAATTTTGCTGATAGTCATTTTTTATGTCATACTATTTTGAAGATGAAAAAATATAAGATATGGCTCATATGAATAGAACATATAGTAGATATATTTGTTTAAGATTTTTTAAACAAAAAGTAAGATGTTATCTGTGTTCTTATCCACCATTAGCATATCGAGGTTGTTATCAATTCAGCAGTTCTAAAATAAACTTTTAGTGTGGCTTTACTAAAATTCAGAAAATGTAGGGAAATGGAGTTTAGTGAACATTTGAGTTAAGTACCATAATTGAAATTATAGATTCTAGATTAAATGAGGACCAGAAAAGTATAACAAGTTTTGACAAATTATGAAATAAAAATTAAGCCTAATCAACAGCCAAAGGAAGGATAATAAAAAATCAATAATAAAAATAGTTCTGACCCTAACAATAATGATAATCACCAACAATATGTTTAATTCTTACTACATGTTAATCACAGTGCTAAAAATATGATTGTTTCCATCAGTTCTTTGCCACCACACTAAAAAATAGAAAATATTCATTTCCATTTTATATACTATAACAAGAGAGTGAAAAACAGAGTGTAGACATTGGTCAAAATTCTGACTAATTGTAAATAGAACAAATCAGCATCATAAGAACTTTCACTTTTAATCACTATGTTTTATGGAATATACAAAAATAAATAAATAAAGTCCTGCAGCAAGTATGTAGAATGTTTAATATGGAAAAAGAACCTCAGGAATATAAGTATTCTCACTAGAGTTACATACAGAGAGATTCCATAAGTCCTAAATACTTTGAATTCATTATCCATTTATATATTCTACCTTCTTTTGCTAATAAATATCTGAACATTGAAAAATAATTAGCGTGTTCTAATTAATATTTACTGAGAGGGTACCATATTGCAAAGCTGTCTATGGTCACCTAACCTATAAAGAGATGTACTAATAAATATTTGACCTCAAATTCACTGATATATACATAATTTTAGAGCTCTCAATATCTTTGTAGAGTGTGTGTTGCTTTTTAAAATATCTTGGTATTTATATACAAGATTTATATTTGCTAGACCACATTCTTAGAAGTAAAATTCTGGAAATTACTGAAAGAAGGATTTTATTTTTCAATTCTGGACTGTATTTATAGGAAGAATCCTACAAAATCATAATGGTCAAACAACATTAAGTTAACAATGAATTCTCCTTCTCAAAAATTACCTATGTTTATGGGGTGAAGAGGTCCTGAGAAAATTAGAGACACATACTTACAGAATATGTGAGATGTGTAATCTTATGACTTAGTAAAGTCTAATGTCCAATACACTTTTAAATACTACTCTAACATGGCAAAATAGATTATTTAGAAAGTTATAAATTTTTAGTGTATTTGAGTCAAAAATACACTGGCTACAGCAAGGGGAAAAAAGGGGAAAGAAACTGTTAAGGCAGAAATTTTCAATTTGTAAAAGATTTGTTTCTTGAAGAACCACGGGTAAAAGTAGAAGATGAAATAAAATATGAGTTACAAAAAGGGAATGCCAACAGCAATTCACGACTTGCTGTAGTAAACAACCCTTTAGCCACTGCTCCAATTGTTCCGTTTCTGTATACTGTTTTTAAACCAGCAAAAAGGATTGGTAAAGGATCTTTGGAATTGAGAGTCAGTTGCACTAATGAGTCTCCTGATGCTGTCCCAGTGATGGGCATGGCAGAATTCTATCAATAAAACATTAAAATAAAACATCCACGGCCCTTAAGGTAGCAGCCAAGCCTCGTTCCAGGGACGTGCATTTTGTGTCAATTAAAGAATAGACTTTGAGAAATATAATTTACTTTGCTCAGACTTGTAGAACACCTCCTGCCAACATTAGCACAACAATCACCATCATATTTTTTGCAACTCTCAGGTTTGTGTGCATGACCATCTCTCATTTCTCATTGGTGTACCATTGTTCTAATTTACTCACAAAGACTTGCATTTAAGCTCCAACTGAGCTTGCTGGACACTGAAATGGAAAAGAGACACAAGCCCTTTATCAAATATGTAAGTATTTTCTATATTTATAAGTAAATTCAATTTATTTGTTTTTGCTTCTATCAGGAGAGTTTCAAGACAACTTTGTGAGGTAAGATAAGATTTTTTTTTAATTTATGAAATGAATGCTTCTATAAATAGATTAAATTCTGGATGCCTTCTAGCGCATCTCTTTCTCTTACGATTGGTTCTTGAATTTCAAGAAAAATAATAGTGAAGGAAGTAGTATCAACATTAACTTACTCCATTTTTTATTTGTTAAAGCAGCAAATTCTTTTATAATGTAAATATTAGGATGGAACTTATAGTAACGATTGCTATATTTCTGCATTTTTTATTACACTTAAACTAACTAAAGAGTTTTTGTCTAAAGGACCCCTTCTCTTGATTAAAATGTTGTTAGAATTATAAAACCCTGTGGTTCTACATATGGGAAACTCATTTACTTAATTTACATTAAGCTGTCATTTTTATGTCTTTAAAGAATAAACAAATTTACATTCTTGCATACAACTTGCCTCATCAGGAAAAGCTTTAAATATTCAGGTACATATAATTTATCTTCGCTGTCACGTTAGGTTATGATTTACCTGCCGTTTGTAAGATATTCAAGATATATCCTGATTAAATAAACATGAAAGTGATAGACCAAATGAACATTTTAATCTCACAAAGAAAACAGATGCAAAAAAGTTAGAAGCACCCCACTCCCACTTGCCTTGCAATATATCAAATTCTAATGTTGTCCACAATAAGATTCAACCTCAACCCTCTTCCCCAGAGGCAGGGCACTGCCAGGAGCAACCTCTCACTAGCAATAGGTCCTTTACCTCTGACACTTCCCAAGGCTCTGTCACCATTCTCCAGGATTCACCACATGTGCTCTTTTCCTTCTTGCCTGATTGCTCCAGTTACAAAACAATTTGAAACTTGGGAACTTTAGAACGAGCAACAGTATTTTTGTCATTACCTCTTCTTATTTTGTATGTAACAGAATGCATTTTTCCTAAGCACCAAAGTTGCCAAGCAATTTAGCTAAATTGAATAGTCATTTGGGGGCAAACATGTTTCCTGAGTTTAGATAACATGTTTCCTAATTTTCAGTTTAGAATGTCTTTCAATACACTGCTCTACATTTTTGAAATTTAGAAGAAAATGCTTAGATTAGATGATTTTATTGTGAGTGAATTAGAAGCCTGAGCAACGTGTAAGTAGGCAATAAGGAAAGAAGATAATCCATTTCAGACCAAAAATAGATTTTCACAAATCAAATGATAATGCCTCCTCAGTCTCTATAATGACAGAACATTAGGAATTTTTTCATTCCACATTCTCTTCAGATACTAGAGAAAAAAGAATAAAAATGATTCAAGACAGTAACTTTCCCAAGTCATGCTTTCAAAGAATGATTTTTATTGATTACCTACTCTGAACCCTTCATATAAAAAGTCACCCAGTACTTTAAGGACCAGAGATATTTGAATGTCTGCTCTGTATTTTCTAGGAATATCGTTCTGAAAAAAGCAGAAACAGACCTTGTGCTCACAAAATTTTTTGTCTAATGAAAGGAGATATAGAGATATATTTATGAGTAAACATTTAACTGTGAATTATAATTATGGCAAGTTTAAAAAAATAAGTACAAGTTGAAATTAAATGCAAATGTGGTTGCTAGAGCAGATCCAAAGATCAAGTAAAGCTTATCCTGTAAACTACATTTAAACTAAAATGCAAAATTTACATAGAAATTGGCCAGACAAAAATAAAACAAAAAATAAATAAATAAATAAATAAATAAATAAACAAACAAGCAAGAATGATAGAAAATTAGGTCAGACAGGGAGGCAGCAACCAACGGAAAACTTGCAAATTATTAAGAAAGCAGTTTAATTGAAAAACTGTAAGAAAACAAAGATAACTTGAGAGTTTTGAGAAAAGCGGATAATATTAGACCAGTCTGTGTAAGACCTTATTTCAAAACTAGGTCCTTTAAGTCACATTCAATAGCTGTGGTTTGTTGATTTATAAAGTCATTCTCCCTTTTTTATGCAACATGACATGAAAAAAACACATTGGAATTCAGAGGTACTTTGCAATTCCACGTATTCCGCATGTCAATCTGGTGCTTTTCTAGAAAACTTTCATTTGAATTGTGTAATCAAAACTATTGGCAGATCTGGCCAGCTAAGTAGAGTTAAGCAAATTAAACTACTTTACATCAAAACATAATGCTCTCAGCCAGTGTACAATCTCTTATCATCAAATGGTGTGGAGTGAGCACATATTTTGCAAGTTTCACTATCTCAATCTGTATTTGCCCTCAAACCTTCTTCAGGCTCTGTCTACACTGTCAAATGGGGAGTTGAGCAATCATCCTGGGAAGGGTATCAGTGAAGACAGTTCAGGTCAAATGAGTCCCCTTTTCTCAGATTCTACTCCATAATAGCCTCCTATCTCCTCTTCAATTTGCCTGCATAAACAGAGCCTCAGGGCAACTGTGAGACTAGCAGGTACTCCAAACGTGCCTCAAATAATATTACAGAATTTAAGGTCTTGTCTACAAAGCATATTTGACCCATAACATTTCAGTGCTGAAAGAGAGGGTAGAAAGATTCTGTTCTAACTTTATTTTGTTATATTTGAGGAAACTGAGGCTCATTCAACCATTAGTGCTATTACATGATGCCACAGAGAGACTCCCTAGAGAAAGCAGAACTGAATACAAATATTCTGACCCCTAGTTCAGAGTTTCCTATGTGCTTTAGTATATTATGACTAGAATCCATTTAACAAGTCCTTAATATTTATCAGTCCTCCTGCAAAACAAATAACAATAGCTAACCACAGCTTACTCTGTGCTAGGGATTGAGCTCAGTGGTTTACATATAGTTCTAGTTTGCCACAATATGACTAGGAAAAAGACATATTTTACCCTATTCTATATATGAAGAGTCTGAAGATTTTAAGCTTAAATAACGTATCTCAAAACCACACACCTATTAATTACGTGATGGATAGAATTTCATCGCTAGCCTAAAGTCTTAAGCCTTAAGCTAGTCTGCCTCACAATCAACAATTTGGATATTCTTTGGAAAAAAATATCTATTAACTGACATATTCAATCTAATACATACTTTTGAATTCCTCCTATGTATCTGGGATTGTGTTTCTTGTTGAAGGTGCTGTGGGGAACACAACACACATATTTCTTCTATTCAGAGCTTATATTCCAATAGGTGAGAACTACAGTTACATTTTTGTGAGTACTAAAACTCCTTTAATTGTAATTTAAGCACTATTAAGTACTTAGGATTAATGAGAGGCACTGTAAAACAGTACAGCAACTTTTGCAGTAGAACCAGAAAAATTGTCAAGATGAGACTTAAAAGAAGAGACTTGATAACCTGAAAAAAGAAGAGAACACTGGAGGTAGAAGGAAAGAGGGTGCAAAGGCACTGTGCTGGAAAACAGTTAGATGCTTCCAAGGCAGAGCCAGCCAATGAGATCACAATGCACCAAAGAGACAAGTGCTGCAAAATGGGATGGAAGAGAAAGGTAAAGCCTGGCAGGAGCATGCTGGCCCTTTCAGACCACTGAAAGATATTGGTCCTTCTTCTAAAGAGTATTATGTGACTGTGGGAAGTTATACTGGGGAGGTATCACAATAGAATGTGTGTTTTCAGAAGAATACCTTGATTTCTTCATAACAAAGAGATTATAGAGAGCAAGAGTGAAACATTCCAAGTGCCAACATATTACAGACATATTGGCAACCTGAAATACAAATACAGAAAAGCAAGTATGTTTGGCAAAGGCTCCAGAAATCCCTGCCATTTCAATATTGTGGAAAGAACAGGGCATGTTTACTCTTGAGAAAGAGACTAAAGGGAAAGTGGACCATTTTTAGGAGAGAGGAAATAGAAACAATGAGGCAAATTTCCAAGGGGACATATTTCAGCTCAATATGACAGAGTCATTATTATACCCAGAGATAGTCAGTGATATGATATAATAGTCAGTTCTCTGTCCCTGAAGACATTCAAGGAGACATTACACATTTTTACTTCTCAGATGCTACAGAGCTGATACTGTAACTGCAAGGGACTTTTGATCAAGGTGACCTCCTGCACAATTAGTTCAAATACTAAAATCCATCATTTGCTTTATTAATCTGAACTTCAAACAATGATGTATTGCTAGAGATGAAATAATATGTTTCTGCTGTAATTTGGATGGAATTGTTGAATCTTATTTACAAAAGTGTGGCTAACAACTTCAGAAACTTGGATTGATTTTTCTACACAAATATCATGACTGGCTCAATTCAGCTGAGTTACTGCTTAGAACTGGTAACCAGCCTAACACTTGAGCATAAAATATTATGAAAGAGCTTCAATTTAATAAATACCTGCAAATATTTCTATTCTTATTCTACCAGTGATTATGCAAGTACTATGATAAGAATCCTTTTTATTATTAATTGTAGAAAAACACACCACTTCCGAAAAACTTAAATCCATAGTAAATTTTTTCTTTCTGTGCTTTGGTTCAGATTTTATGCCCTCTCTCTTTTGGCCTATCACAGACATCCATGTTCTGTTCCTTCTCCCACACACCACTTGTCCTTCCTCCATATTACTTCAAGAGTGATCTTTCTTATACATACATATTTGTAACTTCCCCATGTTTACAATGGGGAAGCGTACATAGTTTTATCTTGATATAAATTGCCTTTTATAATTCTGATCTAAAGTACATGATCATTCTCACATACATTCTTCTTGTTTTACTAGTTACAGCATATTCAAGCTATGATTATGTTTCATGTATTTATCAAAAAAAAGTTCAAGTAGAAGTAGTAGTGATTATTATACATCAAATTTATAGATTATACATATCATATAACTTGTCTCTACATATGTAAATTATTAGTCATATAGTTATATATTATGTACATGTTATAGTATATAATACATAGATAATAATATAGATCAATATCTATATTATTATTAGCCTTAGTTATAGTGAAAGCAATGACTGTTGTTTGCAGATCTCACATAAACCAAACATTTTAACAGGTAATTTATATATCTGACTTTCAATTTTTTTATTTCTTTATTCAACATATATTTATTAAAGAGAACTCTTAGCTATTGATCCAAGAAGTTGGGATTGTGCAATAAACAGAATAATGTTCCTGTTTCCAGGAGCTTATATTCCAGCAAGACATAACATAAAAGTTTTACAGAAATAAGCATTATTAAATATTAATTCCCTTTCTCTTCTACTTTTCTTTCTATCCTAAAGCGTATGCAAACATAATTTACCTTGAAAAAGGTATAAATAAACTTTCTCCATGCATGCCCACAAATGAAAATTTCATGCTTAATTAAGAAGCATGCCTTAATATGTCTATTACAGAATGTTACAGCTACCAGAATAGAAATGTGGGATTTTAACTTTGCTTTGATTCAGTAACCTACATTATCAAGGAGGTATGCCAATTGGATTATATCTCTGAAGTCTCACCTCCACCATTTGTATTCATTTTAATGCCATGCCATCGATGTGTCCCTTCAAGTGAAGACCATCTCATTCTTAATATAGTCAGGTAGCAAAGAGTGTTTTTCACACTGGGAAATTTAAGAAGTGCTTAAAGGGGGACTTTCTGGGTTGAGGAACAAAGTCCAGGGGAAACCCCTGGTGAGACTGTCAAAGGCAAAGTGTAAGGAGATGCGAAAAAGTACCACATGTTATCCAAAAAGAGAAAAAGTGATTGGCAAGGTCAGGCTATTTCCAGAAACAGCATTTGAGCCCAGTTCGATTGGAACTTGAAAGCTTGGATAAGTCAAAAGGCTGTGTGAGCAGGAAATAAAAAAAGAATAAAGTTTTTCCTTATGGAAAGCTTGGTAAAAAAAAAAAAAAGTCACCTAATTGGAGGAATTATATATGGAAAGAAAATTATAAAAGGAATCTGGTGTATGGTGTTAAAATATATTTAAAACACATAGAATTTTATTAGGCCAATAAAAAGATTAGTTGTAAGTATGTGCAAAGGTGAATGGGGTCACATATTTCCAAAATATCAAAAGAAAACATAACCAGCTAATATTAACAATTGCTTTTAAAAAATCTCATCAGGCAGTGCCTTTCAAATGTTGAACTTTTAAAAATTTGAATCAGAAATATCTAGTAAGCTTGTATTACAAAAATTCAGCTTCTCTGACCATTTTTCTTGCCCACTCCATCCAAATCTGTGAAGGGAGACCCCTGGGATAGGGCTTTTATAGCTCGTTCTCAAGAGGAATGTTTGTCCAGAATCTCTCATTTCTTCATAGTGTAGTTGTACCTACACCCCTCCTCAGCTTCACACATGCCTCTTGCTGCATTTTCACTGTGAACACCGCACCCTGGGCACACTGACAAGCAGACTGACACCAGACTCTAGATCTTCTATACTCCATGATATCATGTTTCTTCTCTGCCTAAAATATCACCCAAACATCCTTGTTTTTCCCTGGTTGATTTCCACCTTTTTATTTCAAAATTCAACTTACAGTCACTTTCTTTGTAGTTTCTAGCAAGTACACCAGATACTGTTGATGGCAGCCTTGCCATATGCTTTTGTAGCTCCTAATATAATCCAGTCTCCAGGATGTTGCCATAGCACTTCTCATTCCAGGGTGTGCTAATCCCTTTATATATGGTTATCTCCTGATTTTGGAAAATCTTCTGAAGGGTAGGCTTGGTCCCAGGCCACATGCTAGTCAGTAACCACATGTTGTATCTGGTGATGAGGACAAAAAGTAAATAATTATGATAAAGTGAAATAATTTCTATGATAGGAGAAACGTAGGATTCCATAAGACAATGCCACAAGATCCCAAATCTAATAGACTTCTCTGCTACACAGTCAAGATTTACATGACTGCTGGCCCCCAGAGCCAATCAATTTGTTCCTTGTCTTCATACCTCTACACACAACCTTAATTGAATTTTCTTCTACAATCTCAGTAAATTTTGCAACTATTTTTAGAGTAATCTCTTTTCCAGTTGAAGAAATTTTAATACTCATTTATTTGGTAATTTCTACAGCCTATGCGCTTTGAGTAAGAATGGAAAAACAAAATAAAAACACAAACACAACGGCCATGTTGCCCTTGGTCTTGGGCTAATTCTATGTATTAAACTAATCATGATAACATCTGCTGAAATACTCTATCAGTTATGCCATATGTTGACGTGGATTATATCCCTAATCTTCACATCATTCTTATGCAGCAGGTGTAATTCAGTGTTCATTTTGCAGATTAGAAGACTAAAGATTTAATATATAGATCTGTTTGTACATAGTCACACAATAAGGTGAATATTTTAGAAAGTCAAACTCATAGAAGTTGAGAGTAGAATGATGGTTGTCAGGAACTGTGGAGTGGTTAGGTTGAGGATGGGAAGATGTTTGTCAAAGAGCACAAAGTTTCAGTTAGACAATGAATAAATTCTGGAGCTCCAACGTATAGCATGTTGACTATAATTAATATATTATATACATTATAAAAATTGCTAAGAGTAGATCTTAAGTGTCCTAAACACAAAAAATTATAAGTATGTGACCTAATGGATATATTAGATAGGTTTAATTATTTCACAACGTCTACATATATTAAAACATAAAATTGGATTCCATAAATATATATAATTCTTCTTTGTCAACTACACCTTAATAATGCTGAAAAAAGTAACTTTTGATTTCAAACCTACGTAGTCTGACTCCAGAGCACATATTAATATCCATTCAACTAGTTTTCCTGTAGTTGCATTTCACTTTGAGGTCCATTGTGTTTTAAGTTGAAGTTTTGTTTTAACTCCGAAATTTCTGGAGAGATGCAACAAAAAGCAGAAGATCTAGGATTCAAGTGCCTGGTTTTATATCCTGGGAGCTTACTTTTAAGCTAGGATGCCTTGAGTACATCACTCAAACTTTCTGTGCTTTACATTAGTCACTGGAACAATGAAAATAATGATAGCATATAACTTATGAAGTTGCCATACTAAATGAATTAATATAAAATAAACTATTGGAGCAGAGCTTAGCAAATAGTAAGAGCATTCATTTTTAGCTACCATCTCTACTATTACTTTTATTATTACTACTACTAATAGAGCTACTATTACTTTCACCATAGCTGACTTGTGAGTACTCAATAGATAAATTAGACTCAGTTTTCCCATTGTTACAATGGATATGCAAATCTTCTCTGCTTTCCTTATGAAGTTTCTATAAGGATGCAAATAAAAAATGAATATAACATTATTTCATATTCTCTTACTCTGCATTAACCAAATACTTGTAACTGTATTCCTCCATTTTCTGCTTTTATTAATATGCACATTTCTTATTATTTTAGATGATACTAAAGATACCTGATGTGACTGCAATACCATCCAAGACTCGGGGGGGCGGAATCCACAGATAATCTCACTTACATGATATCAGGTTTCCTCAAGAAAAGTGCTTAAAATAAAAATAAAGGAACATGAATAGTGCCAAATACCGCTAAAGATCAGAATCTAAGTTACCTCCTTATCAAAATATACACTAGACCCTAAATATACATTGAACTTGATGAACAAGAGGATCTTACTTTCATTTATTAATTCAAAACCTCTATTCCAAGTACTTTTACCTGTGCTCACTGGTTTTTGAGAAAGCAAGATTTATTGAGAGGACAGAAAAGCTCTCACAGTGGGAAGGGACCTGAGGGGGTTGCTCTGTTTTGTTTGTTTGTTTGTTTTTAAGCTGTGTTCTTTATTACTTCATGAGGTATGATGCATTACCCCTTGGCTGTTTAGTTGACAAACTTTCAGCTTTATGAGATTAAACAAGTTGTGTATAGATACCTTAATAAATAGTAAAGATATTTGCATTCAGATTCCTGATTCCAGAGTTCAGGTAATTTCTAAATGTGCTCTAGAACAACTAGCAAGCAAGCTCATTCATCGATCCAAGAAAATAATGATGTTTTAAAAAATGTCATGATCAATGGCTAATGAATGGTATAGAAAGACTATAATGAAGAGGATAGTTGGAGTAGATACACAGATGTTAGCTAGATATATAAATAGTTTGAAATCCTAAAATCAGTCTACGTTCTAGAATGAGTCATTTTTTAAAATCCGTAGGTAACCATTGTTACATCTTCAACATTTTACTTTTTTTTGAATGCGTCTTATTAATTTTTTATGTGTTTATAAATTTGTATGTTCTATTTTTTAGTTTAGGTCTTCTTTATCAGATCTGTTTTTTTTCCAGTTTAATGTTTGGCCATTTTAGTAAAAAAAAATTTATTGATAAAATTCTAATAACTTTATAGCTTTCTATACTGAGGACTGACTAATTTAATTTACCATTACCCTTTTGATGTTTTCAATTTATAAATTAAAATGCATTAAAATATAAGCTGTCAAAACATCTTTGTTATTCAAAGATTTTTATGTACAGATGTTATTGTAATAGATTCCTGAGAATTGAATGAGAAAAAGTAAATAAACTTATTTAATATGTTAATGTATATTGTCAAATTGCTCTTCTATAAACACAGTAATCAGAGCCTCTTAGGGAAAGGGACTTTCATTGAGAGGGGGTACCATAAGAAAGGCAAGGAAGATAAGGGATTATTTGAGAGCTAGTTTAGGACTAAAGTCTGAGAAGACCGGAAGAAAAATTAGAAAATATCAATCAGCATTTGTTTCAAATGAATAGCCAACCAAAATCTAGAGAATATTGAGTGTGTGATGTTTTTAAACTGGAGAAATAATTTTTTTTTTCAAGTGAGTGAAGGGATTAATAGCATTGTGTCTTTTAAAAATCCAACAGAAAAGAGACTCCAGAACCCCTCCCTGGCGTCATATGTTCATATTGGTGTTGAGTAAAAAGAGTTCCAGGTCTTTAATTTACAGGTTGCCTGTACATTCTACTGAGCTATACTTAAAGCACGGATGACATTAACCCCAATGAAATGCAGGCTCTTTCTCTCATAAGATATGTAGAAATAACACCAACAATATTCAGACAATAAAATATTCTGATAATTGAACTAAATACAATAAGGCACTGATTTCTCTACAGTCTCAAACCATCACAATAAAAATAAAAAATAAAGATCTTTCCTTTAATTATGTTTTAATTTTAAAAATTGATAGCAAGACAAATAACTAAACAATACAGTACAAAGAATAAAATATTTTGGAGATGGGGGATAGAAAAATATCTTCCTTTCATTGTGATTCCAATATTGCCTTGAGATTTTTTTCTTTTAATTTTTGTTTAACTTTGTATTACAGGAACTCAATTTTTTAAAGAACATTCATAGATGATAGTCACAGATCAAATTATTTGATTAACAAGTTTGACCCTATAGAAAAATCATCTCAGGTGTCTAAGGACTACTAATACTTGGTTAAATAGAGTTAAATGGGAGCATTCCTGAACATATTTAACAAGTAATTACTGAGATTAAAATTAGAGAATATAAATTAATTGTATTGTCTTCTTTTGAAGAACTCACATTCTAATGACAGTTACAAGCAAGAATCAGACATTCTGTGGTTTTAAGACTGCTAGAGTTAAGACCTGTGTTTTATTCTTTCTTCTTACATGCTATGTGGCTGTGGTGGTAGAATGTATAGAGTTCTGAAAATCTCCAGAGAAGGGATGTCTAACAAAACCCATTTCAGAGGGCAGATAATGACAACTGAATTACCCAGGTAATGATCACAGACCATAAGCCAGCAGGAAAAAACACCCATTGCAAAATCATGAATGTATCAAGGAGTTGTTAAAGTTGGAAAATTCAGCAAAACTAAAATTTGAGTTTGATGTGAGATCCATGAAGTAGGTAGGCATGAGGCCAAAGCACAAATGATATCTATAAATTTGGACTCTGTTCTTAGTCAGTACTGCATTATTAAAAGATTTTACACTAGTAACACAGTCATATGAATAGTTTAGAAAGATCTTTCTGGTAGATATTTGGAAGTTAAATTCAGAGAGTTTGGAAAGTGAGAATGTCATCAAGGTAATTCATTAGTAGACTAGTTTAAAAATTCAACTGGGATATAATGGGACTCTTTTATCATGAAAATTAAAGGAAAAACAGAGGAGACACAAAAAAAGAAATTTCTTGTCGAGGAAGTTTTGTAAGTCTTTGTTTCAAAAAGTTCCGTTTTTTAAGTCATACAGATTTACAACTGGGTATCTTTCACAGAAACAAAGAACTAAATAACACAAGTTCTCATTCAAAAGTGGGACCTGAACATTAATCACATTAGCACAAGGGAGGGATAGCAGTAGTTAGGCATTCCCAGGGGAAGGAGAGAAGGAGGTGTGGGCATGTAACAACACAAAGAATACCTGGTCCCAAACCAGGGGAAGTGAGGGTCAGTTAGAAGCCCAAACTTCACCTGGCTGCCTCCTACTTGTGTAGTTACTCCTTACATGTATCCCACCTCTCTATAGTAAAATAAAATTAAAAACAAACAAACAAGCAAAACAGGGGTTGCTAACATGAGAAAGAACTAAAGCTAAATTGCTTTCAACTTAGAGTTTTTTCTAGCTCTAAATTGCCTATGCTTGGTGTGGAATTAGGTATTGAAATCCACTCAAGTTTCTAATTTTCAGCTTCCTTGCACCCACACAGCCTCACAGCTGTGAGTTTGCTAATATAATGGATTCCCAGTTAAATCTAACAAGGGGCTCTCTAAACAAACATTCTTACATGGTGTATTTTTATATAAATAAAACCTAGATTAAAATATGGGTGTTGGTAAACTTAAGTCTCTATATTTTCACAGAATGATTTATAAAACTATCTAATTAAATATCTAGCCATGACCAAGTTATGACAATTAGATCTAATTCCTTTCATGTGATGTTAAGGAATTGCTATTTTAAACACTTGGCACTATTGAGATATAGTGTTGATACAATTCTTATCTATCACCTAGTCTAAAAATCAGAGGCATTTAAACAAATGAGGAAGTGATCAAAAACCAGACACTTCTAATTTATAATACTGGGATTAGTTCCCCTGTTGAGTCAAAGTTAGAAGATTCTCCTCTCAAAGTCTGATTTGTTGTTCATTTTAATTATGAAAGCCAAATAAACATATTAAAATACAGTGCATAATCCTAGGCCTTACCACACATATATAGTATTGAACTATCTGAGGCTTGGAGCCTGGGACTTTGTTTTATAGTAAAAAGTAAAACAGTTAATTATCAAGTACACCAAAATTTGATAATAAATGGTCCACGACTGCAAGATTACTTATCACTCTAAACTCATTTGAATCCATGGTTTCACTGGAAACATTCTGATGTTTTTACACAAAACAAGTGTTTGAAAATGTAATGGCTACTCTTCTCACTACCCAGAAAAATGTTTAAAAGGATAAGACAGAAGAAGATTTATACATGTGCTTAGGTATGGATATGTGGGCTAGGGGCATAGAGGGACAGTCAGTAATATATTCTAGTCTGTGTCCCCTAATGCCTCACACAAAGCCCGAGGCATGGCAGGTATCTAGTACAATGTGTGGGATGAATTAACTGATTTGAAAGTCACTGACTTTCCTCTCAGTAGGGAAGTAGTGGAGGTAAGTTTTGGCTTCTGAAGTGAAACCTTGAATGATCCCGGTAATGAACTCTGCAGTCATCTCCTAATGGGAGTGGAAAGCAATTCCTTTACACATATTCTGTAAGGAGTTATATATTGAAAAATGAAGTAATGTTTTTTGCCGTTGTTCAAATTAAATAGATGGACTCCGTTCTTTTGTTTCTCCTGTGTGCAGGATTGCTTTTTACCTCTAGATGGTGCTGCTGATTCATGCCAAGCAGCCAGAAACTCCAAGGAAGACTGAAGAGTTCTGACCTCTGAGGAACCATCTCTAGGTTTGTTATCTCTGTCTCTTGCCAATTTGCAGGAAGCTGTTTTTAAAATGCATCTGTTTGGCCAATCCCGATCACCCTTCCTTTCTGCTCTCCCCTCATTATCTTTGTTTTCAAATTAAGAAACCTGTTTTAAAATAGTCTTAATAGCATTTCTAATTATGTTTATGCTCTTTTTATTTGTGCATAGTGGAAGGCTGGAAATAATTGACCCATGTTAAGAAAAAAACTTTTTCTACCTGGAAACATTCCACATTGGATTCCACACATATAGAATGCCATACTTAGATACTCCACACGAACCTTACCCAAGATATTTGCTCTTTATGAGACCAATTTTAGTCATCTTTAAAAGAAACAGCTTGATACTAGAAATCCATAACTGAAATAGAAACACTCAGGATTGAAATGAATGTAGCATATACACAGACATATTCCCAGGACAGACACCAATATTTTTTCATGGTAATCTTTCCTAATTAGCAAAATCTAGGATCAAAATTCATTTCCAACACAGAAATAAAGGTAGAAAAGTGTCTGTATACACTTTACATCATAAAATAACCCTGATCTAGAATAATTCCATTATTTTAAGCTAGTTATTTGGGATTTACGGCAGCTAGGCGACCTGTGCATATCCCCATATAATACATTGCAGAACTAGAAATCGAACTCAGATATACTGTCTCCCAGTTAAGTACATATACACTGTACTGCCATCTTTAAAAGAAACAGCTTAACATTAGAAATTCATAATTGTTTTATCTCTAAAATTCCAAGCCAGAGTTTCAGTACTATTCACACACATCCTAGGATATAGGTAGCAATTTATTCATTAGTCAATAAGAATTAATTCAGCAGATATTTTGAGCTCAAAATTGTCCTAAGTAAATTGTGATAAACATATAAAAGGAAATTACTCCTGCCTCCGGATGTTATCATTATTTCTGAGAAGAATGACCATATCAAGTGTAGCTATGTACAATGATTGTATCTCACATAATGTTATGTAAGACACATGACATGATAGAAATATGCACTAAATGCAGTCGGTGATTGACAGGAATATGTACTAGGAGCATAATTAATGCTGTCTTGAGTGACAAAGGCATGGTTGAGGCTCAGCTTACTGAGACTGACACAGTTTAGATCATTTTTGTATGCCAATGAGTAGGAGGTTACCAAAAGTGCTGGATGTAGATGAGTGTGTGCATTTACAAATATGTTTTACAAATATGACAACAATAATGTTAACAGCACCCATGCACTTGATATTTCCATGTGATGAGTGTCAGTTAAGTTTCACACCATTAGTACTATGCCTACTTCCCATTTCACAGATCTGAAAATTTAGACTCAGAGATGTAGAGAGATTTACTCAAGGTCACCTAACCAATTGCGGAAGTAGTTTTAAGATTCATGCCTTTAGCTTCTGCATTAGACAGTCTTTCTGACTGCCATTTGATTAGAATAAAAGGAGAAAGTAATGAAACATCTCTACCAGTCCATCATTAATGTTATATTTCAGTTTCACAAACAAGATGTGGGATGTTTCCAGAATCTCACTGGAGAAATGGTTTGTGTTGGATCGTGGGAGGACATATTGGTCCATCTTGCTCGGATTGTTAACCCGGGAAAACTAAATGCTGGTCTGTTCCTGAGCAATGCTTTTCTAAGAGTTTTTTTTTTTTTTTTTTTTTTTTTTTTAGCTGTGAAAGAGCAGCATGATCAAAAGATTTGGTGCAGAAACCTATTTTTTAACTGAGTTATCATGTATTTCTCCATCTTCATTTCCTGGGTTAAAGAATTAATGATATAGTATATTTACATATGACTTAATACTTTAAATGCCCTTATATGCTAAAGCATATAAATAAGCAAGAAACAGCCCAGCCTGAGTATCTTCTGACCAACAGGATGTCACAGCAATCAGTGCCTTGAGATCTAGCCACTTCATCTGTGTCATGCTCTGTGGGTTTCGGTAACATCACTGATTATTCATTCACAGACCTGCTCATCCCATCACCACTATACACTGGGCACAATTGCTCATTGTTCTCCACTGATTAGAATGCTGTGATTTATAAATGGATGATGTAAAAGAAAAAATAGACCAAGGCCATTATTTGCAGGTGGATTTTTCTAGTTCCTAAACCCTGGGGTAATCAATCTTCTATAGAATGCATGTCTCTTGCCTACTTGCTGTTGGGATTTTTTAAAGCAACATCCTACAATTCTACACTGGAAACAGTCTCAAATTCTAATATGTCCAATTCTAAAAGGGCAGCTTAACCATTACTTTTTTCATGACAGTATAAGTCTTTAATTTATTCTTATACTGTCCTTTATGTGAAAACTATAATGTTCAATTCAAAGATTCTAAATTGACAGGCTAAAGAGGTTAAGTAAAAAGTATTGGGATTAATATATCAATATTGTCACCACTAAAATACTCAAGCTGACTCACATACATTAATTGTGGATGGGCTAAATTTTAAACAGCACAAGTGCTATTAAATTCTACTGAATATCTATGGGCTAGTTTTTAAAGTTAAAATTGCCTTTAAATATTGCCTTATATAAGCACCTCTCTTGACAAAGAAGACAGACTAAGAAGGAAGTCACACAGATTGAAAGATGAAAAAAAAGTGTGCTTTCTTAATTTCCATCCTGAGTTTGACCCAAATAATGCTCACATACTTCGAAGGGGTGGGAACTTTGTTTTGTGGTACCCTGGTATTTCATGGGTGCCTCATGGAGCGCGCGCGCATGCGTGCGCGCGCGCACACACACACACACACACACACACAGACACACACACACACACACACAGTCCTGCACAAAGCAGGTGCTCATACATAATAATTACAACAATTATAGCATTTATATAATGCTGAAGAATTAAGGAGGTGGGAATTAATTAAAGTCTAAAAAGATGTGGGAATGTGGGAGAAAGAGAAAGTTACATTTATGGATACAGGTTCCTTATATAATTAGTTGATGGGAAGCCATCAGCCCATCTGGCAAACCTAACTGAAGTTTGGTAGATGAGGTCTTCTAGGTATATATGAACACATATTTCTTTGTTAATTAAATGATAAAAAAGATCAATTTTTAAATTTAAAAAATTTTTACTATTCCGTTATAAAAACCATTGTAAGTTCAGCAAAACATGAGACTGTTTTACAAGATTCATTTTTAAAACAATTGGATATCTTGCTACAGTAAAGTGAACAGGGGCACCAGGAATCCAGGGTAAGAGCAGGACACCTTGGATTGTTTAAAGAAAATGACAAGACAAACTGTACATGAGGAAATTTCCACCTCTATAAGACCAAACTAAAGAAAACATAGAAGCAGAAGACCACCCTGCCTACCAGATAGATCACTGAGCAAGAAAAATGGAACGTAATTTCCTAAGAGCTCAGAGGATTCCTTACTCCATCATCTTAGAGACCCCAGTCACGGTGTGTCCACCTTCAAGGTAATATGAGCCACAAGCTACACTGAGAACCCGGACACTCTGGACCAATGCCTTCTATCTGCCAAATTCTCTAGTTTTCACTGGGTGCTATATAAGATTATTTGAAATATTTATTATGAAAATAAAAGTACTACTATTAATATATATTATTGATATAGCCATTAATATTCATTTTCTGTCTTTTAAAAACTTTGATTATTTGTTTCTTCAACTAGCAGTATGTACCTGCAAACAGAGATATGCGATATATATCATGTATATTAACTCCCGCATGTAGCTCACAATATCAACTTATTTTCAAAACTATGTTTATATTAACTTGCTCTGCTCTTTTTTCTTCTGTATTTTCTAGAAAACTTAAATTGAAGAGTAAATATATACCTTCCCATAGAAAAACAATCTTCTTTGAAGTTGAATTAAGAGCAAAAAAAGTTCAAATTTCTAAAATATGGCCTGATGCAAAATTTATTTGATACAAAAAATTCTGCTTATTTGATTTACAAAAAAATGTAAAATGGCAAGAGAAGTGGCTGCAGGAAAAGTAACCATTGTCTTAAATATTAAAAGTACAAAAGAATATGCCAAACATTAACCATCTTTCTGCTCACTCTTCTAAACGCTAATCATCAGTGCTCATCATAATGATTACAGGCCTAGCAAAAGCTCTAAGGATCACAAGAAGATTAAATTTTATTCATTACTTTGTTGCTAACAAGGCAGGAGAATATCCTGATAGATGTAACAATGATTTCCAAAACTTGCCCTGTGACCTTGGAAAATTCACTTAACTGCTCTGAACCTCAGTTTTAATATTTGTCAAATTATGTGATTGAAGGGGATAATCTAAAGTCCCTCAGATAATTAAATCAGTGATATTTAGGAGTAGCAAAAGAAACGAAAACAAAAAACAAACAAAAAAACTCTTCCGTTCAAAATGTCCTCTCAGCCAGAAAGTTCATTACTAAACTGCTACTCAGAAATATTAGTGGTTCCCGAAAGCCTATGTAAGTAATTCTGAAGCATAGCTAGCTGTGGGTATCATTGGTATTACCCACAATATCATAGGAAAGCATTGGCTAAGAGTCAGACCAGGTAGAAGAATGTCAAACTTCTCAAAGATGCTGGTCAGAATTCATATAAGAGAGCTCTGGGTTTAGAGAAAGTTTGACTTTAGAAATATGGAAGATGCACTAAAAATTAAATACTTCTTCAGGGGAAGTCAGGAATGGAGGAAGACACAAAAGGAGGAGATAATTGCACAAGAATTCTTCTGAATAAATAAAAAAAGTAACCTCACTTTTGTTCTGTATGGCAACTGTGTCCAAAAAGGAAAAACTATCTGCTTTAAAAGATGCAAATAGTAAAGTCTAATGACCCTTCATTTTTTGGAACTCACTGCCTTGGCTCATTTCACTGACCATGCTATAGTTAATCAGTTTGATGTCATACATGCAAAAACAGGAACACACACACACACAAATACAGTACACAAGAAAGATTATATAGTCAGTGTCATTGGGTGATTTGCTTTTCTTAGTTAATATATCTTTGAGATCTGTATACTCTAGTATATGCAGATCTACTTCTTTATTTGTAACATTGGCATAAAATTCCATTGGCTGAATATCCTTGAATTAGCTATTCCTCTAAAAATTCCTCTAGCTAAATAGTTTCAAAGTCTTTGCTATTTTTATAATCAGCAATTTTATTTAATATTCATAGCTTACAAATAATTTCTGATACTTTTTTGAACTAGATAAAGTATAACTTTTGGGAAAAAAAACCCTCTTTAGGCATATCATATGCTATAGAAGAAAAGCGTATTCTTAATCTTAGACTTTAAGATGACTAAGTCTAAGTCTTGTTTCCTTCATTATTGATTGTGCAACATTAGAAAATTAATTTCCCCCAGTCTGCATTCCCTCATCTGTAAAATGGTTTAATAATGTTTTATAAGCACAAAAAACAAATGTATAAATAAGTTCTCCTAAAAATAACAAAAGCTTGATAAAAGTGTTATTATTTAAAAGCAAAAGCAATCAAACTCTGCCCATTGGTATCTTTTCACTGAGTTTTGTGGTGAGTACCAAGCAAGTACTCTTGTTGGAATTCAGTCAGATGTATGGAGTGTAATACCTTCCATCTGGCACTTGACCTTTAATATATCTGGTGTTCAAAAACAAAACACACACTATTTTTCAATATACTCCAGAGGAATTCTGAGTAAGCAAGACAAAGATTCAGGGCATCTCAACTAAGAGTTATTGCTGGGCTTATTGGCAGTGTAAAATTTACATAATGAAGGCCAGGCATGGTAGCTTATGCCTGTAATCCAAACACTTTGGGAGGCCAAGGTAGGAGGATTGCTTGATCCCAGGAGTTTGAGACCAGCCTGGGCCACATAGCAAGACCTCATCTCTCCAAAAAATAAAAATAATAGGCAGGTGTGGTGGTGTGCATCTGTACTGTACTTCCAGTTACTCAGGAGGCTGAGGTGGAAGGATCACCTGAGTCAGATCAAGACTGTGGTAAGCTGTTATGCCACTGCACTCCAGCGACAGAGTGAAAGCCTGACTAAAAAAAAAAAAATTATAACTAATAACTGGTATGTCCTGCCGACCACAGAATCTCAAAGATAATGTTCTTCCTGAACCATTTCAAGAGTATTTGCTTCATGTCTTCAGACTATCTACAGATTAAGTTTGGTAGAAGCATTTCCAAGATTCAGGAAGAAACTGTCTTCAAGTGCTATAGAATATACCCCCAAATACTTGTTTTAGAAAAATTAGCACAGTGGTAGGATTTTGTTTAAGAAAACAATAAATGACACATTGTGACATAATTCGTTTATGCCTTAGAACAGCGGTTCTCACCCCAACATTTTTGACATCAGGGACCGATTTTGTGGAAGAAAATGTTTCCACGGCTGGAGGGGAGGGGATCACCTCATCTTAGATTCTTATAAGAAGCACCCAATCTAGATCCTCGCAAGTGCAGTTCACAGTAGGGTTAGCACTCCTATGAAAATCTAATGCGCTGATCTGACAGAAGGCCGAGTTCCACTGGCACTCCCCTCACCTCCTGCTGTGCACACCTTTCCTAATAGGCAGGGTTGGGAATCCCCTGACTTAGAAAATTATGAAACAAACAGAAATTATAAAGTTTATACTTATGAAAAATGATTTAAAATGTTTTCATTAGATACTTCAATTTAATGTTTTTGATACATAAATTTATTTTTCTGATATATATATATATATATATATGTTTTTTTTTCTTTGATGAGGGGTAGTTGCTATAGACAGAGATACATGGCTTGAAGCATATATTTCGATCCTAAATTACCCCTCCTTAAAGATGTTCATATCTTACTAATATGAGTGAATTTCATACTTATACCATCATACGTTTTATATTCAGAGCATCAGGGATAAATCTGGCTTCTAACTTGATTCTTTCAACTAATGCAACTCTCACTTATATATGGTATGGAAATTCTATTATTTTCTTCCTCTCATTGCAGCTTGGAAATTACATGATCTACTTTAGCATTCTTTAGTTTTTAACAAGTAAAACTGGGAATTGAGGAATAATCAGTAATGGTTATCTGCCTTTTCCTATTTAAGAACAATAATGGTGCTCACTCATCCTGAACAAGGCCTTTAATTAATCATTGTAGCTATGCAGGTTGAAGTCCCAATGTTATCATCATTGAAGCATAGCAGTAATATAAACTCCTGCTTAAGTGCTTTTGTTCTGTGAAATAAATCTTTGCATTACAACCATTCCTAATCATTTATTAAAAGTATAACACTTTGCTATTATTATACTTGATTGTGATGTTTTTAAGCCATTTATTTGTTTCATCTACTTGCAAGCACAAATTCAATTTGTTAGCATTTTTAGCATATAATGAATTTGGTGAGAGGGAGCAGGAGAGCTCCCTGTAAGAATGCACTCTCAAAAATAAAAATACAAAATAAAACTAAAGTAATAGAATAGAAAAATTAATCTGAATGCCAAAACAAATTAGCCACTCAGTGGACATTTGGAATAAAATTAAAAAGTGTTGGTATTCTTGTATTCAGCTACTGAACATGACCAAAATAAACAACTGATAATATCGAGTTAACCATATTATCTGAAACAAATTGAACTTTCTATTGACTTGAAAGGAATGTTCTTCTCTAATTTGGAAGTTGAGGTAATAGTCTAATTTGCTTAAATGTTAGTTAGTATCTGTGAATAATTTAAGTGAAATTACTGCTTTGTAGTCTCATGGGACTCACATGCCCCAGAAAAGACAAATTTTTAAGAGACTTTATCTAACAAGGTACAAGTGGTTGCTTTTTAACTCATACAACCACAATTGAAAAGTCTTATTAGAGAAATCATTTATCAAGAAAGACTACACCTAAATACTTAAGATGACATCATGTGTCAGTGCCACCCCCAAAGCAGCCACAGAACTGTATACAGTCTCCAGAAGCTCTTCTTTAAGCATACATTGATTATATGTCAGAATAGGGTATAACACAGTTTATGAGGAAGTGTGATGTCACTAACTATTAAACAAATAGACCAGAACTTATACAGTCAAATAAGTGCTGCTTTTTTTGAAACAGGTGCCTAGCGAAGCTGCTGACTTATTTCTATTACCTCATCTCAGTGCTTCCCCTTTTAATCATTGCAGTGACCAAACCATATCAAATCATGATATTTATATCCAAGAAATTGGAGATTTTTTTCACAAGCACAGATCATTTGAATGGATTCACCACCACATTCTTGAACTGGACTTCTTCATTAATCAAACTTAGGTTCAGCAAAGTACTGGAATAGGAATAGACACATACACAACTGGGACAGAGAATCTGGAAATAAGCCCTTGGATTTTCAACCAACTCATCTTTGACAAAGCTGATGAAAACAAACATTAAGGAAAGGAAACAATATTTAGCCAACGGTGCTGGGAAAACTGGCTAACCACATGCAGAGGAATGAAATTGGACCCCTGTCTATCACCATATACAAAAATTAACCCAAATTGATCAAACAATTCAATGTGAAACCTCAAACTATAATAATCTTACAAGAAAACATGGGAAACATCCTCCTAGACATCAGAGTAGGCAATGAATTCATGACTAAGTCCTCAAAAATAAATGCTGCAAAAGCTAAAATTAATAGGTAGGACCTTATCAAACTAAAAAGTTTTGCACAGCAAAAGAAACCATCAAGAGAATAAGGAGAGGACCCAGGAAAAAATATATGCAATCTAGGCATCTTTCAAAGGCCTAACATCTAGAATCTACAAGGAACTCAATAAAATTGACAGGAAAACAACAAACAACCCCATCAAAAATGGGCAAAGGGTATGAACAAACACTTCTGAAAGGAACATATTCAAGCAGCCAATAAACACATTTAAAAAAATGCTCAGCCTCACCAACCATCAGAGAAATGCAAATCAAAACTACACTGAGATACCACCTAACATCAGTAAGGATGGTTATCATTAAAAAGTAAAAAAAAAAAAAAAAAGACAGGTTTTGGCGTGGTTGCAGAGAAAAGGAAATGCATCTACACTGTTGGTGGGAATGTAAACTAATTCATCCTCTGTGGAAAGCAGTGTGGCTTTTTCTCAAATAACTAAAAGTTGAGCTACCATACAATCCAGAAATCCCACTTCTGGAAATATACTGAGAATATAAACTGCTCTACCAAAAAGACATCTGCACACGTATATTCATTGCAGCACAATTCACAATAGCAAGCAAGAACAAGGAATGAATCCAAATTCCTGTCAAAAGTGGACTGGATAAAGAAAATATGGTACATATACATGGTGGACTATCACATGGCCATACAAAACAAAATTATGTCCTTTGCAGCAACATGGATGTACCTGGAGACCATCATACTCAATGAATTATCACAGAAAAAAAAATATGAAATACTGCATGTTCTCACTCATAAGTGGGCCCTGACCACTGGTCATGTGAGGACAAAAATGAGAACAACAGATGCTGGACACTGCTCAAGAAAGGAGGGAGAGAAGGGAAAATGGATAAGGGGCAAACAACCACACACTGGGTATCAGGTCCATTATCAGGGGAATAGAGAGCCTGCTATAAGCCCAACCCTCACCTGCATGCAGTTTAATCCTTGTATGTACCCCACAACTAAAACAAATACAATAAAATTAAAAAGTTAATATAAAAAGTAACCGTAAAGAAGAGAAAAAAACTTGGATTCAGTCATCAATTCTATCATTTGCGGCCTGAAAACCTTTGAGCAGTTACTATGAGTAACTGCATGAATGAATATTGAATACATTAATGTATGGTGATTTGACTTCTTAACAAGAAAATTTCTCGTTGGCAATATTGACCCCAAATTGTGATATAGTGATGAAAATAAAATTGGCTTAAAGAAGAACGAAATCATGAACTTCACAGCAACCTGGATGAACTCAGAGTCTATATAGTACTGAGTGATCTTTCACAGAAACAAAGAACTGAGTACCACATTTTCTCACTCATAAGTGGACCTTGAACAACTACCATAATACTATAAGAAAACGATTAACAGTGGGAAACTGCAGGAGGGGTGAGAGGGCAGGAAGGTGGGATTGGCAGTAATGTAGAAATCTGCCTGGGGAAGTTGGGGGGGACACACCTCATCAACAAGGGTACCTGCACAATGAATATTTGTGTACGTAACCTTGAATTGTACCCCACAATTTTAAAATGAAGATGTAAAAGTTAAAATAAAAAAATAATAAATAATAAAATAAAATAAAGATTAAAAAAGAAATAAAGTTAGCTAATTTATGAAAATAATTGTGCTACCAAGAAATTTATTCTCTTCCTTCCTCATTTAAGCATGTATTGGATATCTGCGATATGCCATGCATTGCACTAGGCAGAGGAAAGACAAAAACAGACATTTCCTGTCCTCCAAACTCTATGATCTAACAGAAAAGACAAGTACCAGGTAATAAGAATATTGTCTGATTAGATCTATAACAGAGTAAAGCAGAGATTGTGTGAGGATAATGGGGAAAGGAAAGAGTTTAAGGAATGTCTCCTAGAGAAGAATTTGTAGATCTGGAAAAATACACGGAAGTATTCATACCACCCCTCTCTTTTTTCAGGTGAGGACACTAAGGTCCAAATAGAAAAAATAATTAATCCAGGATTGAATGGTTTCTTTTTCACAAATTTTAACTGAGTTATTTATTGTTTTAAAGGATCTTTTTTCTTATTTCAACAGCTTTAAGAGGTACAAATCATCTGTGTACCCACCACCCCCTCCTGTGCATATTGTACCCAATAGGTGATTTTTTGTCCTTCTATTTCTTTCTCCTTCCCCTCCCCTGATTCTCCCATGCCCATTATATTATTATTTATATCTCTGTAGGGTCTTAGTTTAGCTCCCACTTATATGTGAGAATGTGCAGTGTTTGATTTTCTGTTGCTGTATCAGTTCACTTAGGATGTTCTCCAGTTCCATCCAAGTTGCTGAAAAAACATTATTTCATTCTTTTTTGATAGCTGAATAGAATTCCATAGTGTATACATACCATATTTTCATTATCTACTTACTGACTGATGGACATTTATGTTGATGACACATCTTTGCAACTGTGAACTATACTGCAGTGAACATGCAGGTGATACGGATTTTTCAGGTCAGCCTGGGCTTCAAGAGTGTCAGCTCAATGGGTCAGCCAGCTGAGCCCCAGAAAGGGTTGACTCGAGGGGCTGGTAAGCCCAGCCCTGGAAGTGTTGACTCTAAAGGGCTGGCAAGCCAAGCCCTGAGAGTGTTACTGGTTTGGTGGGCTGGCAAGCCTAGCCCCCAGAATGTTGACTCTAATGGGCTGGCAAGCCATACCCTGAGAGTGTTGCTGATTCAGTGGGCTGACAAGCCTCGCCCCCGGAGTGTCTCAGCTTCAGAGTCTCACCTTCTTTCAGCAGCTCTCCCAGCTCTGCCAACTCAGCTGGCTGACAAGCCAGCCTCTGGGGTGCACAGCTCTTCAACTCTGACAATCTTCCTAAGCTTTCCCTCCTCCAACCAACACACATGAATAAGGATTAAAGAAAGGAGAGTGTTCCCTCACTTTCCTGTCCTTCTCTGCTCATGGAATCCCCTTGGATGCGAGCGTGACCTCCACCCAAGTATAATGGTAGGGACCTTGTCAGTAGGAATAATCATGCTCACCTATGCATTAATACCTGTCTTATGCACTGTTGACTGTGCCTCTGGATTCCTCAAACCTAGCACTCCGCCTTACTAGACTAGATCTTCCAAAAGACCTTGGAAGGATTGGGTTTAGAAGCAGGATTATGACAAAAAGGGGGGCTTTTCCCTGGGATTTTTTCATGAGCCCCTGGCCAGGAGTCCCATGGTTTGAGCCAGGTTACAACATTCAGATTACTTTCCTAACAAGGTATACAAATATGGAGACATAAAAGTGTCAGTACAGGATTTTTGAGACAGTCCCTGACATTTTCCGAAAAGCCTAAATCCACAGTCAACCAGGTATTTCAGCATAAAGACTGCATAGTCAGCATGTGAAGAGCTGACACAGTGTCCTCAGAAAGGAAAGTTCACATTCATTCAACATTTGTCTACCCATAGAGGCCCCAAATGTAGGGACCTAACTTAACAGGACTTGAATTCCTCATATAAAGCAGTTTCTCATTCTAACCAATTACAATGCTTCCCAATATGATGAAAAAATGAAACCAAAACTTCCTACACTTTACCTCTTGGACCAGTGAACACACCTTGTTCTCAGCTCTTATTCAATAAGGATCAAGCCAGTTGTCAACACTCTCTAGTAATGCCAGCTCCCTAAGCTCCAAAAACACCAATGCTGCCAAGAGCCAAGTAGGGACAGTATACCCATGGCAATCCCCAAAAGAAGAAAGGACTGATAAATGTGTGATAGGAAAGACTAGACGCCTTCAGCCAACACCTTGTTGGGCTGGTAGGAATTGAGGTCAGCCTGGAAGCCTTCAGGTAACACTAAGGTATAGCCTTGACCAGATGCCCTCAATTACTCCCAAACTTCTTCCAAGTCCATGTGATGACTAGACCTCTGTGAAAAGAAACTGGATCAGAACAAGTCTAACATTCCCAACACCTGAGGGTGATGGCAACTAACCAAGTCCTCTGCAGCAAGCCTGACCTCTGTGAATTGTAGACTGGCATCCATGCTATTCACTTTTAACTGGCTGACAGAGTCCTGGTAATGTGTTCTTTAGAGAGACTAAAAAGAACTTGAGGAAGTGGATCCTCGGAAATGAAAGTGAAGAGATAAGTCAGCTTTAACTCACCCTTCTGTTGAGCCCCGTGTTGGGCACCAAAACTGATAAGGATTTTTCAGGTCAGCCTGGACTTCGAGAGTGTCAACTCAATGGGTCAGCCAGTTGATCCACAGAGAAGGTCAACTCAAGGGGTTGATAAGCCTAGCCCCGAAAGTGTCAGCTCTAATGGACTAGCAAACCAAGCCCTGAGAATGTTGCTGGTTCAGTGGGCTAGCAAGCCTAGCCCTGAGAGTGTTGCTGGTTCAGTGGGCTGGCAAGCCTAGCTCCTAGAATATCTTAGCTCCAGAGTTTCACCTTATTCCCAGTTTTGCTGGCTTAGTTGGCTGCAGGTCTCCAGGTCGGTGTTCTTGTCTTGTGCCCAAGAAGAATGAGGGACATGGACAGCTGGAAAGTAAGAAAGCAGGATTTATTAAGAGAATAGAAAACGCTCCCACACTGGGAGGGGACCCAAAGAGGTTGCCAATTTGGAGCTGAAAGCTTGTGCTTATATTGCCCTAAGACTGATTGGCTAGCACAGCTGTAAGCTGATTGGTCATTTTTCTATCCCAGTAGTGCCTACTTAAGCTCTTGCTTGAGAGGCTGGCAGAGACCTTGTTTACCAACAGGAGTGTATCAGCCTGAGAGGCCTGCAGGAAGTTTGCTATGTTGTTACCGGAGGACCTACCCTATCTGTCTGCCTTGTCTTTCTCTAGCTATCTCCTGTCTCACAGGTGCAGGTGTCTTTTTTTATATAACTACCTCTGTTCCTTTATGTAGATACCTAATAGTAGGATAGCTGGATCAAATGGTAGATATACTTTCAGTTCTTTGAGAAATCTCCATAACGATTTTCATAGGAGTTGTAGTAATTTACACTCCTACTAACAATGTATAACCATTTCCTTTTCTCTGCATCTACATCAGCGTCTTTTATTTTAATTATTTTTCTTTTTTTTTTTTTAATTTTAAAGATGTGAGGTACAATTCCGGATTAGGTACAAAAGTGGTCTGGTGTAAAGTGGTATCTCCTTGTGGTTTTGACTTGCATTTTCCTGATGATTAGTGATGTTAAACATTTTTTCATGTTTGTTGGCCATTTGCATACTTTATTTTAAAAGATGTCTGTTCAAGCCGGGTCCGGTGTCTCAGCCTGTAATCCCGTGCCTTGGGAGGCTGAGGTGAGTGGATTGCCTGAGCCCGCGGGTTCGAGACCCGCCTGGGCAACTTGGCAAGACCTCATCTCTACAATAAATAAAAAAAAATTAGCCGGGCGTGGTAGCGCACGCCTGTAGTTCCAGCTACTTAGAAGGCTGAGGCGGAAGGATCACCGGAGCCCAGCAGGTCGAGGCTGCGGTGGCTGGGAGCGGCCACTGCACTCCAGTCTGGGTGACAGAGTGAGACTCCAACTCAAAAAAAAAAAAAAAGATGTCTGTTCATGTCATTTGCTCACTTTTTAATGGGGTTATTTGTTTTTCTCTTGCTGATTTGGTTGAGGTCTTTGTAGATTTTGGATATCAGTCCTTTGCCAGATGTATAGTTTGTATCTTCTCCAATTCTGTAGGCTGCCTATTTGCTCTAGTGATTATTTATTTTGCTGTACAGTAGCATTGTACTTTAATTAGGTCCAGAGTATTTATTTTTGTTTAAGTTGCATTTGTTTTGGGGATTTTGGCCATAAAATCTTTGCCTAGACTGATGTCCAGAGGCATCTTCCTATGTTTTCTTCTAGGATTTTTATGGTTTTATGTCTGACATTTAAGTCTTTGATCTATCTGGAGTTAATTTTTGTGTATGGGGAGAGACAGGAATCAAGTTTTGTTTTTCTGCATGTAGCTATCCAATTTTCCCAGCACCATTTGTTGAATAAGGTGTCCTTACCCAGTATATATTTTTTGTGTGCTTTGTCAAAGATCAGTTGGTTGTAGGTATTTAGTTTATTTTTAGATTCTTTATTCTACTCTGTTGGTCCTTGTGTCTGCTCTTGTACCAGTACCATGCTATTTTGGTTACTATAGTATTTTAGTGTAATTGATATCAGGTGATGTGATGCCTCCAGCCTTGTTCTTTTTGCTTATAATTGCTTTGATTATTGTTGCTCTTTTATGGGTTCATGCAAATTTTAGGATTGTTTGTTCTAATTCTGTAAAAAATGACATTGTTAGTTTGATAGGTATTGAGTTGAATCCATAGGTTACTTTGGATATTACTGTAATTTTAACAATGCTGATTCTTCCAATTCATAAGCATGTGATATTTCTCCATTTTGTTGTATCCTCTACAATTTTTTTCATCAGAGTTTCACAGTTTTCCTTGTAGAGATCTTTCACTTCTTTCATTAAATATGTTCCTAGATACTTTAGCTTTATGACTGCTATTATAAATTGAATTGAGTTTTTGCTTTTATTCTAAGCTTGGTTGCTACTTGTATATAGCAGTGCTACTGATTTGTATGTGTTGATTTTGTATCCTGAAACTTTACTGAATTCATTTATCAAGTCCAGGAGTCTTTTTGAGTAGTCTTTAGGATTCTCTAGATATATAGAGATAGTCTAATATCTTCTTTTCCAATTCGGATGCTGCCAGAGGCCAGCTCCGGTGAACAGGGTCTGATGCGGGTGGAATCGGGAATGGCGAAAAGAAAAAGATAAAAATGACAGGAATCATCTTCCTGGGGAGATCTCAAGGCTCTGCCAATTTTTATTGAATTTTCACATGTTTATATAGTTTTCCATCTAGCCACAAATGTATCCCAAGCTGTCTGCCAGACGCCTATGTATGTCTTTTTCCAGAACAACAAGGTTGACCTTTTGCCCTTTGGCTCCCCATGCTGACTCCAAGCCATTCTAAACAGCAATCACTACCTCAACCATAGATGGAGTTTTCTTAAGCATTTGCGAACATCCTGTTTTCCTCCTTAACTTTCTTATACCTATTTACTATTATAGCTATTTACTATCATTATTATTTTATTACTATTACTATTATGGTGCCATAATATCCTTATCTTATAAAGCTAAACCTTATCTCTATGCCTTATTTAACTTACTTACTACTATGTACTTATATTAACCTTATTCCTATCCTTATGTTCCTATATCTCTTATCTTACTATATTATCTTATCTTGCT
>CAUYQG010199253.1:0-24902 GCA_963574415.1 Tarsius wallacei | reverse complement strand
TGAGCGGGTTTCCGCGCCCCCGCCCAGCTGCTCTAGGCTGGTGAGTCGACTTGCGGCCACTGGACACCACTCTCGGTGTCATAGTGAGAGTCAAACTCAAAAAAAAAAAAAATATATATAGATATATATATATACACATACTGATAGGGAATGGGCCATTCATTCTTTCTTTTTTAATGTGTTAGGATACATTTTATTGGAGGTGGGTCTCTCAAGACAAATTACACTTGCAAAGGAGGAAACAGGCAGAGACAATAAAGTGATGATGATGAAAACCCAGCAATAGGACTAGAATCTCAGCAAGAGCTTGTGCTCTCTGACATAACCGTATTCAGTCAAGGATTCTCCATTCTCTGATAAGTGCAGATAATTTATGTTAAACTGACTCTTCTTTTGGAGTAGGGTAGAATCACAAGTGATCCAAAGATGGGTAAATAAGAGACAGGAACAAGAGTAGACAAACCAGTGAATAACTGACAGGCATTGGGAGGGATGAGAGACCAGGTCTCCTAAAACCCAAAGTGACTTAATGTCATGTGGGGCTTTTGCACAGAAAGATGAGCATAGACTAGACCTATGTTTTCCATTACATAGAGATATTCCAGGCAAGTTACCAAACTTTTTTGTGCTGGGTTTTCCCATCTGTGAAGTGGGGATAATAACTGTACCTACAATATGTGGTTGCTGTAAGAATTAAATTGATAGGATATGTTAAGCACATAGCAGAGTGCATGGCACATTGGGGATGTTCATTAACTGTGTTGTTAATAATGAGGAGGACTGAAGACATCTGCTTTGTTTAAATCCATGTTTATTGCACATATCATAGGGGACAATGGATCACACAAGATGAGCTTTCAGCATGGAATTTTTTACTTCAGGCAGCTCCCTACCAAACTTCATTGCTGTACCCCTCCCCGTATAGATATAAGGGAAAAAAAGATAATGAAGAACAGACTATAAAACAATTTAGAAGGCTCTTGCAATTATCATCAAAGTCCTCAAAAGGAAACATTTTGCCAATGTGGAAGACATGAAACAAAAAACAGCAGAAGCACTAAAAGACATCAAAAATGACGAGTTCAAAATCTGTTTTGAGCAGTGAAAAAAACATCTTAGTAGGCATATTGCATCAAACAGAGAGTGCTTTGAAGATGTCAAGTTTAATCATGTAAGAATAAATACACAATTTTTTATAAATAAATTCCAGATTTTTGGGGGGTCCTCCTCTATAAGAACACACATTGATATATAAGTCATCTTAGTAATGACTGAATAACATTTTAAATATTTCATTATAAAGTAGTTATTTGTAGATGTTTGATGATTGAAAAATTAATACTACTTCATGTGGCAACTTGGAAGCATAGTTTTCAGGACTTTAGAACATTAATATTTAGTATTGTTTACATTACAAGCACCGTTTTGGGATGCAACTCTTTCTGAGCCAGGTATTTTCTGAGATCTTGGAACTTCTGCATCTACTATGATGGAGTAACGAGGACTAGATCTAAGCTCCTGTCTAACAGCAAAATAAAAAATGTGAAAAATATGATACAGCAATATTTAGACACTGAACAGTAACAGGCAGCACAGAAAAATGCTCAGAAATAAGGGCAATAAAAGAGGTGACACTAGAATTGGCCTGGCTTACATTGTAGAGAAACCTTCCAGGTCACAGTGCAGAAAGGAGGAAGCCAAATGGATCCTTAAAATATTCATAGTAATTATAAATAACTGATCAATTCTGTCTTTGTACCTTATGACTAGAAGTATGTTTTATGGAACTGATATTGGAACATTTTTATCTTTACATTTATACATGCATCACCTATTTATCGAGTATTTATTAAGTTCTGTGGTTGTAGTTACAGAGGAAAAACATTAATGGTGACTTTCACGTAAGAAAGACTAGAAGAGAGATAGAGAGAGAAAGACTGTATCTGAGACCTAAATAAGTGAACAAATGAATGGCACATTCAAGAGAATGAAAAAGTTTAGTTGACTCGAATCATAGTTGAATCGGAATTGAGAAAAGATGATGGGAGAAGTAGAGATGAGCCAGGGTACACAGAGTCTTGAGGGTATCTTAAAGATATGTGTGACCCTGCTTCCTCAACTCCCTGCCAGGCAGCAGGTCCCTAGTGCAGCGTACCCACTCCGTCCTTGCCTAAACAATGTGGCTGTAGCTCAAGGCTCCTCTGAAGGCCCAACTCCCAGAGGTTCTTCTGAGTTGCTGCCACTGCTGTCTCCAGCCCTGCTTCCCAGGGGTCAGGGAGGGAACAAGATGGCTGGGCCCTTTCACCCAGCCCCAGGATGGACACTACTGCCATGGTGTGGAAGAATGGACAATGCACTACTGTCTGACTCCTGCCTCTTGCTTTCTGTTGGGCAGGGCTTGCCTGCTTCAGTGACAGGCCCCAGTACAGCACAGCCTTCTCAGTGAAGCACAGCCACCCTTCCCCTGTCTGATCACCGTGGCTATGGCTGTTCTCCTCTGAGGGACCAACTCCAAGAGATGGCTATTAGACCTTCCTAGTTGCTGCTCATACTGCCTCTGCTGGTCATGGATCAGGAAGGGAATTGGAGACTGAGCATTTTCACATGCCCCTAGGATGGCCACCACAACCACGGTGCACAGGAGCAAGTAAACTATGCACCTTATGACCCCCACCTCTGTGGCTCCATGCCAGTTAGGTCTTGTGTTATTTGGTGACAGGCCTATAGCACATTTGCCCAACCCCCACCAGAGCACTATGTCTGCAGGTACATTCCGAGAGACTGTTAGCACATAGAAGCCACAGATAGTCTCAGTCTCTGCCACCATTACCTCTGTTCCTGCCACCCATAGGCTAGGGAGGGAATGGGGAGTCTGGGCACTGTCATATGTTCTTAACAGTGCAATTCAGCACCACTTCTGTGGGAGTAAAGTACAAATGGGCCACATGCCCCACAGCTGCCAGTTTTCACTGCTCCAACCAAGGCAGCCTGCCCTCCCAAGTGAAAGACCCACAGCACAGTTACCCTGCTTCTTCCTGACCATTTCATCTGCAGTTCAGCACTCACAGGCCTGGGATCTCTCCTTGGGCTCCAACTGCCATAGTGTTCTGTCTTCCCTTGCCTGAGAGTTCTACCAGTGACCCAGGGACCAGCATCCCCCTCCCTATAACAGTCAGCACCCACATTCTGGACTGACATGGTCCTGGTCCAGCCCATTTTGAACTCATATATACCATTCAGTGGGCTATCTAGGTCACTGGGAATTGGGGGATTACCTAGCCCAACACCACTGGCACCTGACCAATACCACCTCCATCACTGGAGGTCAGGCTGACCCTACCAGTTGATGCCACCATAACTGACACCCCCCCACATGGGTGAAAATGTGGAGCCCCTTGCCCTCTCTACACAAAGCAATAGCATTACCACACTAGAGAGCAAGATACCCATCCAGCTGTCAGCATTGGGCTAAGCAAAGAGGTTCTGCCATAAAGCCAATCCTGTGGAGAGCTGCAGGACAGGCACTTTAAATGGCTCTCAGCTACACTGTGGCCTGGAGATACACAAGAGTGTACATCTCTACAAAGAGTTACTAGCACTGGGGCAGAGGTGTGATAAGGAAACAAATCATCTATCTAGGGCATGGAGATTGTACAGACTTTCATCCCCCACAAAAACCTCAGTGCATCTCACTAGGAACTTCCCAGCAACCTCCATCAGGACTGGTGCCTGTGCTCATCATTGGCAAGACAAGGCGTCCAGCACAGCCCAGCTGTGTCACCCCACCCTTCACTGAAGTCCAGGGCACCAGGCAATTCACTGTCCTATTTTGCCTGAAGTAACAGAAAGCACCTTGCAGTAAACAAAAATCAAATATGTACCTATATGTTTGTGCTGCAACTAGCCCTTACCCATAAGTACCACCTATTGGTTTGCAGGTCAAGCTATACAGCCCTATATAAAACCTGTTGGCAGAAATGCATGGGGTCTATAGAAGCAGAGTCAAAAGACCTTACCACCATAATCTATACCCCCCAGGGGTGGGGAATAATAGGGAAAATAGAATCCCATCCGAATGATAATACCACCAAAGAATCACAATAGCTCTCTAGCAGTGGACTCTAACCAAAATGGAAATTCAAAAATGGCAGATAAAGACTTAAAGCATGGATGGACAGGAAACTCAGTCATATCCAAGAAAAGGTAGAGGTCAACACAAAGAAATAATGAAAATAATCCAGGAAATGGAGGAAGAGATACATACCTTGAAGAACAATCAAATCAAACTTCAGGAAATAAAAAAAGTTCACTTATGAAATTTTAAATTACAGTTGAAAGCGTTGACGATAGACTAGACCATGCAGAATAAAGAATTTCAGAGCTTGAAGACCAGTCTTTCAAACTAACTCAGTCAAAAATAAAGAAAAATAATTGTAAAAATGAACAAAGTCTTTGAGAAATATGAGATTATATAAAGCAACTAAACCAATGACTTGTAATTCCTGGGAGAGAAGAAAATGTAAGCAATGTGTAAAACGTATTTGAGGAAATAATAAAGGAAAATTTTCTTAATCTTGCTACAGAGGTAGATATCCACTTACAAAAAAATTCAGAGAACACGTGTGGGATGCTATATAAGATGAAAATCACTGAAACACGTAGTCATCAACTATCCAAGGTCAACACTAAAGAAAAAAATTTCAGAGGCAGCTAGAGAAAATCAAATTAAAATGAAATAACCTATAAGAGAAAATCAGTCTGACAAACAGCAGACTTCTCAGCAGACCCTACAAGTCAGATTAAATTGGGGAGGGAACTCTTTTTAGCCTTCTTAAATTAAAAAAAAGATATATCAGCCAAGAATTTTATATCCCTCCAAACTAAGTTTCATAAATGATGGTAAGTTAAAGTCTTCACCAGACAAGCAAACACTAAGAGAATTCATCACCACTGGACTGGCCCCTACAAGAAGTGCTCAAAGGAACTTTCAACATGGAAATAAAAGTATGATACTTGTCATCAGAAAAGGATACATAAGTGTAAATCTCACAGAGTCTATAAAGCAATTTCACAATCAAAACCCCAAAAAAGATAACTAATGACACTACAACAGAAACAAAAGCTTACATGTCAATATTAACCCTTAATGTAAGTTACATATATAACCCACAAAAATACATGGTGGCAAATTGGGCAAAAAAAAGTCAAGAACAAACAGATGTTCTGTTTACAAGAGACCTCTCTACAGGCTAAAGACACATTCAGACTCAAAGTAAAAGGGTAGAAAAAGATACATCATGCATAAGGAAAACAAAAGTAAGCTGGAATATTCATTCTTATATGACTAAAACAGACTTTAAAACAAAAATCATTAAAAAAGACAAAGACATTATATAGTGATAAAAGGTTCACTACAACAATAGTATTTAACTGCCATGAATATATATATGCAGCCAACACTAGAGCACCCAGATTCATAAACCAAATACTATAATACCTAAGAAAACAGATTGATAGCAATACAATTAGAGTGGGGGACTAATTAGTAGCTAATATCACTCACAGTTCAAGGCAGAAAATCAACACAGAAACTCTGGACTTGAACTATACTATATAACAAATGAATCTAACAGATACTTACAGAACATTTTACCCAATAACCACAAAATATACATTCTTATCCACTACAAATGAAACATTCTACAAAACATACCATATGCTTTGCCGTAAAGCAAGTCTCGATACATTTTTAAAAATCTACATCATATCAAGTATCTTCTGAGTCCACAGTGGAATAAAATTAGAAATCAATACCAAGATGAACTTTCAAGTCTACACAAGTATAGGGAAACTAAACAACTCTTAAACAAATTTTAAGTAGACATCAAAATTAAGGCAGGAATCAAAAAATTGTTTTAAGTGAATGAAAATAGAGATACAGAATATCAAAGTCTTTAGCCAAGAGCAAAATCAGTGCTAAGAGGAAAGTTTATAACATTAAATGCCTACATCAAAAAGTTTTTAAAAACTTCAAATTAACAATCTAATGTCACATCTCAAGATACTAGAAAAACAAGAACAAACCAAACCCAAAGGTAGCAGAAGAAAGAACAGAGCTGACTGAGATTAAGACCATAAAAGATTATACAAAATAATTGAAAAGTTGGTTCTTTGAAAGGATTTTAAAAATTGACAGATGACTAGCTAGACTAACCTAGAAAAAAGAGAGAAGATTCAAATGAGCTAAATCAGAAATGAAAGAGATGACATCACAACTGAACCCACAGAAATAAAAAAGATCATCAATGTCTACAATGAACTTTTCTGTACATACAAACTGGAAAATCTGGAGGAAATGAATAAACTTTTGGAAACACATGAGCTCCCAAGATTGAAACAGAAAGAAATATAAATTCAAACTGACCGATCATGAATAATAAAATGGAATTAATAACAAAAAAATCTTCCCCCCATAAAAAACTTTCTTGTTATTGTTGTTGTTGTTTTGAGTTGGAGTCTCACTCTGTGGCCCAGACTGGAGTGCAGTGGCAAGCTCCCGGCTACTGCAGCCTCGACCTGCTGGGCTCTGGCTATCCTTCTGCCTCAACCTTCCAAGTAGCTGGAACTACAGGCGCACGCTACCACACCCGGCTAATTTTTGATTTATTGTAGAGATGCAGTCTCACCAATTTGCCCAGGGAGGTCTCGAACCCATGGGCTCAGGCAATCCACTCAACTCGGCCTCTCAGTGCGCTGGGATTATAGGCTGAGCCACTGAGCCCACTGAGCCACTGATAGATTCATAGCTGTATTTTACCAGATATATAAAGAAGAGAGGGTAACAATCTTACTGAAACTATTCCAAAAAATTGAAGAGGAAGGATACATCCTTAACTCCTTCTATGAATCCATTATCATACTGATACTAAAATCAGGCAAAGACACAACAACAAAAAAGAAAACTTTTGGCCAACACTCTTGACAAACACAGATGCAAAAATACTCAACAAAATACTAGCATATCAAATACAACAGCACACCAAAAAGAAAAGGTATCATGATCAAGTGGGCTTTATTCCTGGGATGCAAGAAATATTTAACATATGCAAATCAATAAATGTGATTCACCACATACATAAAACTAAGAACAAAATATCATATGATCATATCAATAGATGCAGATTAAGCATTTGATAACATTCAATGTCCCTTCATGATAAAAAACCCCCAACAACCTAGGCATCAAAGGAACACACATCAAAGTAATTAGAGCTATATATGTCAAACCCACCGCAACATTATACTCACTGGGCAAAAATTGAAATAATTTCCCCCAAGAACAGGAATGTTTTAGGTTCACTCCTACTGCCTACCCCTATTCAATATAGTACTGACTGTCCTAAAGAAATGACGACATATTAAGAAATAAAATGCAACCAAACTGAAAAAAAGAAGTCAAATTATCTCTATTGTCTGATGACATGATTGGATATCTAGAAAACCCTAATGATTCCTCCAAAAGTCTCCTATACTTGATAAACAACTTCAGTAAAATCTCAGAATACAAAAACAACTTACAAAATTCAGTAACATTTCTGTACACTAATAGTGTTCAAGCTGAGAACCAAATCAAGAACTGTATCCCATTTAATATAGCCACACACACACAAAAAAATACCTAGAAAGGTATTTCATGGGAGTGAAAGATGTCTATAGGAAGAATTACCAAACATTGATGAAAGAAATCATAGTCAACACAAACACATGAAAAAAACACCTAATGCTCATGTATTAGAAGAATCAGTATCATTGAAATGGCCATGTTACCTAAAACAATCTACAGATTCAATGCAGTTTCTATCAAATTATCAATTTAACTTTTCGCAGAATTAGAAAAATCAATATTAAAGTTCATATGGGACCAAAAAAAAAAAAAAGTCTCAATAGCCAAATCAATCCTAAGCAAAATGAAGAAACTATGCAGCAAAGGGCCAATTTCCAGAATCTACACAGAACTCAAACAACACAACAAGAAAAAAACAAATAACCTCATTAAAAAGTGGACAAAGGACATGAACAGTCACTTCTCAAAGAAAGACATACAAGTTGCCAACAAACAAGAAAAAATGCTCAACATCACTAATCATCAGAAAAATACAAGTGAAAACTACAGTGAGATACCATCTTGAACCTTTAAGAATGTCTATTATGAGAAAGTCAAAAACAGCAGATGATGGTGAGGTTGTGGAGAAAAGGGAGTGCTCATACACAGCCCCTGTGGAAAAAGTTTGGAGATTTCTTAAAGAAAAAGAACCAGATTTACCATTTGACCCTGCAATCCTACTACTGGGTATATATATACCCAAAGGAGCATAAATCTTTCTACCAAAAAGACACCTCCACTCCTATTGATTGTAGCACTATTCACAATAGCAAAAACATGGAACCAATACAGGTTCCCATCAATAGTGGACTGGATAAGAAAAATGGAGTACATACACATTATGGAAAACTATGCAGCCATAAAAAGAATGAAATAATGTCCTTTGAAGCAAGATGGATGCAGTTGGAGACCATCATTCTAAGTGAATTGTCATGGAAACAGAAAACAGATCTCACTTAAAAGTGAGAGCTAAACACTGGGTATTTGTGTGCATAAGGATGTGAACTACAGACACAGGGGACTCCTAGGGAAGGAGAGAGAGAAAGGGAGGAAGGGAGTGAGGGTAGAAAAATTGCCTATTCAATACAATGTTCATTATTTTGGTGGTAGGTACATTAGAAGCCCAATCCCCACCACTGCACAATATACCCACATAACAAATACACACATGTACTCCTGAATCTAAAATTAAAAATACACAGAAATGTATATTGATGCTTAAACAACAAGAAGTCATTGTAGAGTTTGAGTGGAGTTTGAGATTGTTATCTATATATAGCCAGGGTCTTTGGATGTAAGGACTTTGAATGCTAGCTAGAGATAGGCATTAAAATTTTTTTGACTTAAATTTGATTAGAAGAAACATATTATTTTCCTTTGAACAGAAATTTCAGGTCTGAGCTTTGCTGAGTTTATTGTTGTTGAAGTGTCCAAGTTTATCAAAGAAAAACTCAAGACACTATGGAATTTTTTATGACTTATGACTTACTTGTGTGAAAACTTTACATTGTAAATTAAATCCCTGTCTCATATTTAGCTACATTTATTCAAAAGAATAGAAATGTATTTGTTGAGATTCTCCTGGTCATTTTGGTCCCGACTTCAGTTATACCTGTAAGTTTGAATAACTACCTCCTTGGTCATTGAGATAGCTGAACACTGTATTTGCAAACGTGATGATTTTCTTTTATTTGAGATTCTGTGCTTAAATTTGTATACATTTTTACCCTCCTGCCTACCAAACTACATTAGAATTTTCTTGGTGCCAGGGAGTATATTAGAATAGCCTTTTATCATTCCCAACGGATACTAGGTATTCAATAAATTATTGTTCAAATGAATCTTATGGAGAAACTCCATTCTGTAGGAGACTTCTCACTGTTCAAAAATTTATCTCCAAAATGTTCACATAATTTTAAAAAGATGAATAAACTATGATATGCAATTAAACTAACAGTGTCACCCTAGTTACAGTTGGTTACTATTCACTATCCCTTTGGATATTTAAAGAAAAATATATGTTTAAAGAACTTAAAATGGTGGAGCATGGTGGCTCATGCCAGCACTTTGGGAGGCAGAGGCGAGAAGATTGCCTGCACCCAGGGGTGTGAGACCACCCTGGGCAACTTGGCAAGACCTTGTTTCTACAATAAATAAGAAACTTAGCCAGGCACGGTGGCTCAAGCCTGTAATTCCAGCACTTTGGGAGGCTGAGGCGAGGGCATTGCCTGAGCCCACGGGTTCGAAAACAGCCTGGACAGCTTGACATGACCTCATCTCTACAATAAATCAAAAAATTAGCTGAGAGTGGTAGCGGGCGCCTGTAGTTCCATCTACTTGGAAGGCTGAGGCAGAGGGATCGCCTGAGTCCATCAGGGACTCTGGGGTGGCCGTGAGCGTGACACTGCACTCCAGCTTGGGCAACAGACTTGAGACTCCAACTCAAAAAAAAAAAAGAAAAAAATTATTTTGGCGTGGTGGCATGCACCTATAGTTCCAGCAACTGGTAAGGCTGAGGCAGAAGGATTGCCTAAGCCCGGCAGGGGGTGATTTTTTTTTAAATTGTAAAGATGTGGGGTACAATTCAGGGTTAGGTATACAAACATTGATCATGCAGGTACCCCTCTTAGTGAGGTATGCCCCTCCCTCCCCTAGCAGTTTCCCTCAACTGCCAATCCCGCCCCCACCCCACCCCCACCCCCACCGACAGTTTCCCATTACTGCCAATCGCTTTCTTACAGCATTATAATGTTCAAGGTCCTCTTATGAGTGAGTTCATAACGGGGTGTTTTTGATGACCATGATGTGCCACTGCACTCCAGCCTGGGTGACAGAGTGAGACTCCAACTTAAAAACAAACAAACAAAAAAACTTAAACTGAATTTTTAATTATGATATTTGGATTGTTGAATGAATTCTAAGCTTCCCCCCACCATGTATTCCATATCTCACCATAGAATAACAGCTAATATAAAGTTATCAAGGGATTAAATCACTTAAGTCTTTATGGTAAAGTATTTAGGGTTTCAATAATTCTGGATTTTAAATGGTTTTGTTTGTGTCGCTTTGTTTTAAAGTGTAATATTTTAATGACATTTTTAAAAGATAGTAAAATATTAATATTTCACATAATTGACTGTTAAAACAAAGTATCTCATATCTATTCCCTATCTCATTCATGAAAAGTGATATTTGTATGGTCACATCTATTGTACTTATCTGCCCTACACATTTTGACAGCAAATTACTCTTTTCTGGATTATTCTCTAATAGTTATGTATTTATAAGCTTTTCTCTCCCACAACAGAATGACCTTAAGTAGAACATAGGCTTTGTCAATTTTTTGTGTTATCTCTGAGTGAATAATTATCACTCAGGATTTCTTAGAGCACAGTACTAAGCACATAGTAGGTACCCCATTGATGTTTGTTAACTTGAATAAGTTGAATACAACAATTTTGTTTTCTTTCATTTGCCTTTTTCAGGATTGTTTGCATGCAGTAAAATGCTAATACCTAAAGTATACAACGTGTTAAATTTTTGGCAGCCATTATCCACCACTCAGAAAAAGTTATGTAATGTCTTTATCATTCCCAAAATTTCTATTATGTTTCTTTTCATTAGTAGTTCCTACTCTGACGTATTACCTCTTATTCTTACCTAGCCTAGAATTTCTTATAAATGGAAAAACAATATACACTCTTCTTTGTCTGCAATCTTTTGCTCACATAACATTTTGCATTCATACATCTTATTACATATATTAGTAGTTTGATCTTTTTCAATTCCAGATAGTATTCTACTATATGAATATACCAAAATATATTTTTTTCACTCTCTTGTTGATGAACATTTTGGATATTTCCAGTTTGGGACTATTATAAATAAAACAGCTATAAATATCTGCTTCAAGTCTTTTTGTGGACATATGCACTCATTTCACCAGAAGTAGAATTACTGAGTGACAGGGTAAGTATATGCACATATTCATTAGAAACTGCCAAGCTGTTTTCCAAAATGATTGTCACATTTTACACTGTAACCAACAATGCATGGTGGTTCCATTTGTGCTCATATCCTCACTAACATGTGTATTGTCAGTCTTTAATGTAGCTATTCTTGTGGGTGTGTAATGGCATTGCATTGTGGTTTAAAATTAATTTTCTTGATGACTGTTCATTGTAGAGTACTTAATTTTAAGTGAAGTATGCATTAGCCATGAATTTTATAAAATATTTTAAAAATATTTTAATACAAGAAGTAGCATTTACTTTATCTCTCTATGCCTTTGTTAGTCATTTAAAAATGAGAGTATTCATAATACTATCTTAATCTGCTGCTCTGAAGAGTAAAAGACAATAAATTTAGTACAGTGCCAAATACATGGCAACCACTCAATAACTGTGTGTTATTATTATTAGAACCAATATATTATTATTTTATTATTTCTACTATTATGATTGAGAGGTAGAATGGCATAGTATTTGTTGTTTGGATTCTAATTTTGGCTTTACTACTTACTAGCTGTGTCTCAGTGTTCACCTCTATGCAATGGAAATAACATAGAACCTATTTCATTTTGTTGTTGTAATGTTAAATGAGTCAATATGTTTCTGGGCACTTAATAAGCAATATGCATGTGGAGGACTGTTTTTCTTATTATCAGTAACATTGTTATTCCTTAATATCTTTGTTATGTGTATAACTCTTAAAGTAACCAGGAGTAGTAATTTATTTAAATAATTTTATTTTAACATCTTGATAAAATATTAATTTTAAATCGGTAATCTGGATTACCTTACATTCATTCAAGGTGTAGCAGTATTCTTAGTCATGAGTCTGTGTCATTTATCTCTTGTTGTGTCACAAACCCCAAAACTTAATAGTCTAAAATAATGACCACTTATTTAGCTTACACTTCTGGGAATCAGCAATTTTGGCTGGGTTCAACTGGTATTTCTTCTGGTATTGAACGCACTGCTGATCAGCTCTGTTTCTAGGGGTTGACTTTAGTTAGTGGAAGCATCTAAGACACGTGTCTCTCATCATCCAGTTAGCTAAGTCTGGCTTGTTCATATAGTGTCTAGGCAAAACTCTAAAGACAGTGTGTAGAAGCAACAATTTTCGAGGTCCAGCATTAAATCTTGTGCAGTGTTGCTTCCACCATGTTTTATTGCCCAAGGCAAGTCATAAGGTTAGCATAGATTTAAGGACCAGAGAAATAGACAACATCCCTTGATGTGAGAAGCTGCAAAGTTACATTAAGAAGGGAAGGGAGAAGAATTGTGACTTTTTTAGTCTACCACACCATTGAAAGTTGTCTTTATGAAAACATTATTCAAGTGCTTCTTAAGAAGAGGCTGTCTCCTTTCTGTGGAAGTTATTAAAGAGCATTTGTATGAAAAAAATGCTGACACCACTTTGATTTGCTGTTATTTAAAAGTGATAAATATTTGAATACTAAAAGGAGGAGACCATGCTTAAATTGTTATACCTGGAAAGAATTATTTATCTCAGGGGACACAGATACAAATGTTGCCAACCTACTCTGACAAAGTTTAGTCTAATAGAAAGGGCAACAGTAGCTTTGAGATTTTATAGAACACAAGGGCAAAAGAAGAGTAAAATGACCCACAGATATTGCAAGTGACATTAGTATATGCAGATAGTTGTTTGTTTAGTTTATGTTATCACCATTTGCCCTGAAAACAAAACAAAACAAAAACCCTATAATTCTAATGAGCTAGAAAATTGGATTGTAAGGAAAAGCTAACCATTTAGATTTTCTTCAAGATCTTCGATTTAGTAATCTAAAAGTTCCATTGAGTTTATTTTAAATCACTTTGCTTTTATTTTCTTCCAAATGAAGCTGAGTGAAATTCAAGATGTTTGGATAGGGAAATGGCAAAAATTTTTAAATATTTTTGTCAAGTCTTTCGTTGTAAGCATTAGTTGCAGTTTGAATACATTGAGGGAATCAGAGAATTCTACTAAGGATCCTGCTGTCAAAATGTGAATTCATATCACAATATAAATTCAGTTTGAGTGTTTTGAAGGTAAATTGTAATGTCTTTCAATTGACTCATTAGTGGGATTTTTCTAGATTTGATGTGAGATATCAAGAAATTTATATTATTCGTGACTATTAGAATACATACTATGCTTTGCAATTTACGTCTAAAAAGAACACAGGACAGATTTGTTTTTCATGTTATTGTTAAATTTCCACCAGAAGAAAATCAGTTTATCTGTATTAAATCATATTGTTGAATATTATCAATGTTAAAATTTTTGATGCGTTAAGAATGACATTAAAAATTACATAAACTTTTGAAGTTGTGTTACGGGATTATGTTGTTGCTCTAGAAAGTGGTGTGAAAAAGATACAAATCAAATACTGTCTGCTAAGTGCTGCATACCCTGACCCACCTATATAAGATTGCTGTAACTCCTTTGCATCCTCTGATTTAATCTTGCCCATTTATTCCCTACGGCATTTTGGGTTTATAAAATACCATATACATTTCTTACATATTATTTTTATTTTCTGTTCGCCTACACACAAATATAAGCTTCATGAGACCAGGAGCTTTTGACTATTACATTGAGTAATAAGTACTTAGCAGCTAGAACAGTGCTTCGCATAAAATTGAACACAAAATAGACATTGGTTCAATTCATAATTAAGTGAATAAATGAATGCATTTAACTGTTCCTTACAAGAGAATGTAATTAGCAACAAATCACCTCTATATATATATCCCATTTAATGACTAAACAAAAAAATATACAATTTTAACTGCTTCTGTTAGGGCTGTCATCATCTTGTAAGACAAATTAAAATTTAGTCTCAACCTTTTTCTCCAAATTTAACAGGCTTATTTTCACACCTGGCTTTTGTTTCTTAGTTATAACTACTCAAAATTAATATATTAATTTTTTAACACACAAACCTCATCTATTGCTCAACTTAGATAATTATCTAATTAAACCGTACATTTTCAGAAAATAGTTTTCCAATTGCATCTACATGTATCAAAATGTCCTTGAAGCTAATGGAAATTTAAAATTTTGTTCTCCTCCACTCTTATCTCCTTCTCAGTGTCTCTGACCATATATCTCACTCTTTCTCTCATACATTAATGGAGGGTGAATTTCAATTTTTTTATATTTATATTAAAAATTGAATGCCACATCTGTAAAGTAAAAATTATATAGCTAAACTTTAAAAAAATGTGTAGTGCATGAAATGTATATTTTTAGGATTCCATTTGGTGAATGTTATTCCTGAAGGCCATGAGTGACAGCAAAGGAATAACATGACATGTATGCTAAGAAATACTAGAACTTTTTCTAAAACAGAAGGGTTATTATTTTTAAATTAACCCATTACCTATATGACCATAATAGTTATTGTGAGGAGCAAATACATGCATACATGTGAGAAAGCTGGGTAATATGTCAAGTACTTGGAATATGAGAATTTTTTAAAAATCATTAACCATTGAAGTATCTTGCCAATAATATTTTAGTAATCTTGTGTTCCTTATTTTTCCCTTTTTCAAAGTCACTTTCCACTTGTGGGAGAGTCACTTCTATTACTCTTTTTGTTGGTTCTCACTGGTCAGAGGTGGTTTTCAATTCTGACCTGAATATAATTCCAGTGGTTGAGATAAAACAAAATTCTGATTTCTACATAGACAAGTAACTATGCAAATATCAACTGAGATTGAACATGGACAGGAAATCTAATATGGTTTATAGATCTATAGAACAAACTTATGGTAACAACATTGACCCAGAATTAAAATCTCGTTCATAAATTTCAGACTTAAGATGAACTAAATACATAATAAAACTTGGATTATTAGTCAAGACTAGCAACATTTGGGAATGTTTTTTATTAAATTTATTTCTTGTTTTACTGCAAGTTAATGAAAACAGCTCATATTATTGAAGAGTGTTCCCTAAATATATTATATTATTTTCATTGCCATAATCTAAAGTTTCAGTACCTTTGTGTTTATACTTTTACGTTTGTTTCTTTTAGGGTTTTGATTCATAATTATAATAAAAAACTAGTTGATTTATAGAGTAGTAGATATAGAAAGTTAATATGTGTGGGCAACTGAACATTTCATAAAATTTATATTTTTAAAAATTTATGTATTTAATTTAATCATCTAGGTGGTTTTCAAATCTTTATTATATTCTTTTGAAAATAAGTTTATGAAAGTTTTCTTCAATAGGAGTCTCCAGTGTATGGTAAAATTGTTATTCTAAAACATAAACAGTAAATGTGTTTGTAACTTTTACTCAAATTTAAATATAAACAGTATATGCCACATTTAAAATACATATTTTTCTTATTTTGATACATGAAATTGTTTATCAGGGTCACATTTTATTTAGTATTTTGCTAATGACTACTTCAAAGAAACCAGAGAAAATAAGTCCCATAACAACTTATGGTCTAGGTGAAACTCTTCCAATTAAAATAACAAACTGATTTCCAAAATTAATGTACATTTACTTAATACTTATAGGCTTACCTGAAATAGATTATTTATAGACCCTAAAAAAAAAAGCAGAGTTATTTTACATCATTGAGAAAGTTTGAGCTAGAATTTTAGATAGGATGGATTGAATACCTTTTTTTATTCTTTCACATTTTTGTATAAAATATTATCACATGTTAAATTCCAAAAATCTGTTTTAATGATTTTAACTGGTGATTTAATAAATATGTTTGCATAAAGTTCTGGAAGTTCAGGGCAGATTTGTGTAGAGTTCTCAAAATAGAGGGCGAATGACTTGAGAAATTTTGCATTTTTTTATCTTAAGCAATATTTTTTTTCTTAAAACCAGGGGCCTTGGAAATTACACCTACAGGTGGAAGTTTGTTTTGAGCCCAGTGGAATTAACAGCCTCATATGTGAGCCCTTGATCTTTCCATTTAGCCCAGTGAAAATGAGTACATTTAGTCAGTAAAGTTTCCTTATTTTTAATAAAATCTTTTATCAGAGTAACCTGAAAAAGTAGCATGAAGCCTTATTCATGTAGTGGCTTCCAAAGAGGAACCTGATTCACCTGCAGGAAGTGCCAATTTAGTGGATAATCCTTTTCAAAATATTGTTGTTATTATTCCTTAAATCCAGATTTGTACTAAAGCATCCTTGCTATGTCCTTGACCTTTCTGTGAATCCATTGAAAACTGAAATATCTAAATCCACCAAATGTTCTGATATTGCACATCGACTATTCAATAGTCATGGTGAAATTTCAAACACATTATGGATGCATTTTTACCATCCATTTCTGTAGAATTAAAAAAAAAAACTTTGTAAGCAAGCACCAATTACTTCTGTTATGGGGAGGAAAACAAAAATTCATATCAATTTAGATTATTATAGTCTGCATTATGTCTGTCTGTGAATAATCTGTTTTACCCATTTATTAAGCTATGAATACATTTTTATAAATCTGATTGACATTTAGGTATTTTATTAAACACAATAAATGCCAGAGAAAATTGAATTAAGAAAGCTTGTAATATGCTTTACTACTAGTTAAAAAAAATTTGTGCCTGTAAATGGTTCTGCTCTATATCAAGAATAAATCTGTTCCCAGACCAGAGAATAAATTATTTTCTTTTTCGTGCTGGAGGCCGTGACCTTTTTTTGTTGATAGCTGGTTTTTAACAGCTTCACCTTATGTTTTATTCCTTTTGATTTGTAAGAAATTTGATTATCAGCCTTGAGCAGAAATTATAATCACAGCAAAAGGAGGCAAGTCATTTAGAGAATAATACAGTGTCATTTGAACAGCATGTGTAGTCTGTGTAGTCTGAGTTTGACAGACTCAGATGCACACTCTAGTAGAGCACTCATATCAAACTTCAGGCTGGATCCAATTTGGACTTCTGCAGACATCTATTGGATGTGTACTTCAAGCCAACTGTCTCCAACCTTTCTGGCATCAGGAACCAGTTTTGAAGATATTTTTCCACGCACCGGGTGGGTGGTGTGTGCGGGGGGGCGATTTCGGGAGGATTCAAACACATACCATTTATTGTGCGCTTTATTTCTACCATTATTACATTGTAATACATAATAAAATAATTATACAACTCATCATAAAAAAAGGGCTCATTTCCCACCACTAACCTCCTGCTGTGCTGCCTAGTTCCTAACTGGTTGCAGACTGTTACTGGTCTATGGCCCAGGTTTGGAGACCTCTGCCTTAAGCCACCATAAGGTATTCAGACTGGACTTGCCTGTCTTTAAAAAAAATAAACCCTCAGCAGAATGATAATAACTGCATTTTGAATTCACTCCTAGTTTCCACATATTAGCAATCTACTTGACAGAAATCACCAATAACCTCAAGCATATAGTCTGAAACTGATGAGAGTGATACAAATAGAGCTATTAGTTATTAATCTTACCTGTGTGTCTATTTATTTCATATAAATTGGAACTAAATTCATTCTTGTTTATATTTTTCTTTCTTACAGAAATTTTATGGGGTAGACAGCGTAAAGGAAGGCATAGTTAATTTTGACTTTATAAAACTTTGAATTATTTGGATCTAAGTTGATTATGTAATTTAAAATAAAGGTATGTTTTGGGGAGATCTTAGTGTGAGTCAATTAGTATACATTAAATTGTTGAAGCATTTATTTTTGGACCACAATCCTATTTTCTCAAGTTAATTTTCCTGCCTGGTAATCTGAAAACCATATTGTTATAATGAATTTCTACATCGTGATCTATTTTCTTATTTGAAGTTAGTGAAAGGCAATGAGCCCACAATTTCTGCCCACTGTAGATGTTAAGGTGATATTGGTCACTTTGCTCCATAAGGAAGAACATCTAATTTTATGTTGGGATGTCTCATCCATAAGCTTAGGAGTCCATCTAGTTTTATTTGTACCTAGCACACAGTATGTACTACAATGTTAATACGTGTGAATAAACATGTGAATCAAAATTTGAACAATGAAGTACCCTTTTGTTGACACAATATGTTATATATAATGGTGGAGCCATCCTGGAAGAAGTTGCTTTGGTTAGCTGTAATAACATCTTCTATGTATTGTGTCCTAAGCACTTTACATATATAACAATTATGTAATCAGGGCTATGAAGTATAGATACTGTAACCATCTGTTATCAGATAAGGTACTGAAGCTTAGAAAAGTTGTATGAACTTTCCAACCATTCCAGATTTCTTAAATGGTAGAGACATGGAATAAACCCATGCATTTATTTTAAAATAAAACAGGTTTTGGGGGGTGCAATCTGTATACCATATATTTCACCTTTTTAAAGTGTAAACTTTAATGGTTTTAGAATATTCATAGAATGAATAATAATTATACCAATTCATCACCACAATCAATTTTAAAATGTTTTTACTTACTCCTCTCCTCTCCAAAATTCTGTACCCATTAGCAGGCACTGCTCTTTTCCTCCTATTCACTCTCCCACCCAGCCCTAGGCAACCATTAATCTACTTTCCATCTCTAGATGTTTGCTGATTCTGGACATTGTATATAAATGAAATCAGACAATATGTGATCTTTTATGACTGACTTCTTTCATTTAGTCTAATATTTTCAGGAGTCACCATGTTGTAGCATATATCAATACTTCATTTTTTAAATTTTTGTTATTTATTTATTTATTTTTGAGTCAGGGTCTTACTCTGTCACCCAGACTGGAATGCAGTGGCATGATCACAGCTTATTGCAGCGTCAACCTGCTAGATGCAGGAGATTCTTTTGCCTCAGCCTTCTGAGTAGCTGGGACTACAAGTGTGTGCCACCATCACCAGCCAATTTTTCTTTTTAAGTTTTTTTGCAGAGACAAGGTCTTGCTATGTTGCCTAGGATGAGTTCAAACTCCTGCGCTGAAGCAATCCTCCTGTCTCGGCCTCCCATAGTGCTAGGATTAGACATGAGCCACTGCACCCAGCTTCACTTCTTTTTATGGCAGAAAAATATAACATGGTATGGATATACCACATTTTATTTATTTACTCATTAGATGATGGACATTAATCAATGCTCATTTAACCTCAACTATCTATTCCTTCTCTCTAGTTACTTTGGATTGAATCGTAACTACAGCAGATCTCTTATACCTGATAATTTGCACACTTGAGCTTTTCAGCACTACTGCTATTTTTTCAGCACGACAACAGAGGACAGCTCCAACCGTATGGTCTCTGAGTCCTCGAGGCACCTTCCATTCTGCGCTGCGGTGATCCCCAGAGAAACATAATAAGACAAGCAGTCCTGGCTATTAGCACATGAATTTCCCCTCTATCTGCACTCTCAGCTTCCTTCAGCTGAATTCTTAGCTTACTGTGACTCTAGAGTCATACTATCAGAGTTGCAAGACAAGAGGGAAAGTATTTTTAGCAGGTTTTCAGAGCCAATAGCTTCCTTGGAATACTGTGTAAGAGTATATTTTGTATCCTAATAGATTATAACCTTTAGATTTTTCCTTTTCAAAATAAATTAAATTATGACAACTTTGGTTGAGTGTTATTTAGATTTCCTGTAAATTTAGATTACATAATAGTGAGATGCAAAGTGATATTTAGTCCAAGTATCTTTTGATGGGCTATTCAAGGTAGTAGTATGAAGAAAGGACCATTTCACGAAATTCTCTATTCATTACATTGTAATTATAAATTGGGAGTCAATATGTAAAGTACAAAATTTCTTTTACAGAATATTTTCTTTTAAAGTTCAGATTTATATACTTTTTAAATATGCTTATTAATTTTATTCTTCACATCAAATTAAATTCTTTATTGAATGACTTATGTAATAATTATGTAGCTTAGTTGTGATTTTTTTCTGTTACTAAAGTGTTTTTGTATATTTAAAGAATGAAATTAATTGCACGTTATAAATATCACATTGGAAATATTAGTTGAATTATTAACCTACACCATTTACATTCAATGAAACATGTTTAAAGCCAGATTCTATTAATACTTTTTCAATTTTTACATGATCCTTGACATTGATTATGATTAAAAATGGACCAAAGGGAGGAAAGGAGCGTTCTTTCACTTATGAGGAAGACACTTAACATCTTCTCGCTTGAGTTCACAACATAATTTAGATGAAAAGCTGTTGGCCTTGGTAATTAGGAAAATAATAAAGGTGAAGAGTTGGTTTTATCACACTGTGTGATCTGACACAACAATAAAATGTGTCAGGTAATACTACATATTCCCAGTATGTTTATTCAAATGAAGTGAGTAAACAGAATAAGGTTTTTCCATTGTACTCTATGTTATGTAGCTTGAAACCATTGTCTTTGTATGCAATAATCTGATGAGATTATATCTTTGGCAAACATCAAATATGTTATTTTTTTAAGAGTCGCTCAGCCAATGGGGAAAATTATGAAATTATTTATATATGCATGACAGCTAATAAAGATGTAACTAAGATCCTGAAAAATTAGGGGTTTATTAAGGAGGGTATGTAAAAGTTATTTTTCACTCCCTGTGGCAAATATAATTTATTCATAGGGTCATTTCTCTGGTGTTGCAATGGCTTTTGATTCATTGTATACTCAGTATACAATACAATACTCAATTGGTTTCAAATTTTGACACTTGAAATGTTGCTGATCATGAATCTCCTGGTTATCAGTGCTAGAAATTTCTGGTTCAACTCCTGTCTCAGTACTTAACAGCCCAGCTTGGCAGTAAGTAACTTTAGTACCTAATAGGGAATACATTTTGTTAGAAAAAGGGGACACATATTTGACAGCTGAGATTAATTGTCCCTATAAGAAAATTAATTGAAATTTATTTTACAATATATGTGCTTCAGGAAGTCTCTCATTTACTTCATTTATTTTATTTTTCAACTGATCATAACTTTTTCATGTATTTATTTATTTAATGTTTTGCATCTACTTATTGCTGAATTTTTAAGTTAAAGTACTTTGCTAGTTACTAGATACAACTTTTCTTTTCTCCTGTACCAATGTTCTAGTTTCAAAATCTTGGATTCTCCTTGAATTGTCCTTCCTCTATATGTAGGCCAATCCAAATATTATACTGATGCTTTCATAAAAATATTTTTGTGAGTATTCTTTTTTCTAATTGAGATATTCATATTTTATAAACTTCATCTTTTTTAAAAATGAAACTTAGTGGATTTAGTATATTCACAGATTGTGCAGCCATTACTGTCGTTCGATTCTGGAATATTTTTGGAATGAAAAGAAACACCACTCCCATTAGCAGCCACTTCATATTTACCTCTCCCTCAGCCCTGGCAACCACTAATCTTTACTTTGCCTGTCTGAATTTGCCTGTTCAGGCAAAAGAACCAATATTTGTTTCATTTTACACAAATAGAGTAATATAATATATGGAGTTTTGTGTTTGTCTTCTTTCACTTAACATTATTTTAAAAAATTCATCCATATTGTAGCATGCATCAGTACTTCATTTATTTGTATGTATGAATAATATTTGATTCTATGGATATATAACATTTTGTTTATTCATTAATCATCTGATGGATTTCAGGGTTGTTTTCATTTTTTACGATTATAAATAAAGCTTCTATGAGTACTTATATACCACTTTTTGTATGGATATATATTTTTATTTTTATTGGTGACTAAGGAGTGGAATTACTGGGTCATATGGTAAATCTATGATGAACTCGTTGGGTAATGATCAGTGGAACTGTTTACCAAAGTGGTTGCATCATTTTATATTCTCAACAGCAATATATGAGTGAGGGTTTTTATTTCTTCCCATTTTTACCAACACGTGTGATTGCTTATTTTTTTAACCATGGATATCCTAGTGAATGAGAAGTGCTTCTCAGTGTGGTTGTGACGTGTATTTCTCTAATCACTAATGATCTGAGCATCTTTTCTCTATATATATTTGTGTATCTTATTTTGAAAAATATCTATTCAAATCATTTGCTCATTTTTTAACTGGGTTATGTGTTTTTCATTGTTCATTTGTAGGAGTTCTTGATATATTCTGGATATGTAATGTGGTTCCTGACATTGTTCTTTTTTTTCAAGATGTTTTAGTTACGTAGAGTCCTTTGAATTTCCATATGAATTTAAAGACAAACTTTTTAATTTCTGCAGTAAAACCTCCTGAAACTTTGGTAGTAATTGCATAGAGTCTGTAGATCAACTTGGGATTATCTCTGTCTTAACAATATTAAGTCTTCCAGTCCATAAACATAGGATATCTTTCCATTTATTTATGTCTTCTTAATTTCTTTTAATAATATTTTATGTACTTGTTTTAATAAATTTGTTCCTAAGTAATTTATTATTTTCCTAGATACTTTATTATTTTAATGTTTTAGATTAAATTATTTTCCTAATTTTGTTTTTGAATTGCTAACTACTAGTGTATAGAAATATAGCTATTTATAAATTGATCTTGTATCCTCTAACTTTGGGTAACTTGTTTACGATGGCTAATAGTTTTCTGTGGATTCCATAGAATTTTCTATATAGAAGATCATGTCATCAAAAATTGAGGTAGTTTTATTTCTTCCTTCAAATCTGGATGCATTTGATTTTGTTTTATTACCTGACTAAAAAAAAAAAGAACCCTGTTTACCATGTGGTTGCATCTAGTCAATTGCCCTGCCTTTGAACCTCCATTACAATGTTGAGTTGGAATAGCAAGAGAAGCATCCTTGACTTGTTTTTGATCTTGTGGGGAAAGCATTTAGTCTTTTACTGATAAGTATGATGATACCTGTGGGTTTTCTGTAGATAAACTATAGGTTTAGAGAATTGCTTCACATACCTAGTTTCTTGAGTGTTTTTATCATGGAGAGATGTTGCAGGTTTTTCAAATTTTTTTAATGCATCTATAAAAAGATCAAGTGGCTTTTATTCTTTATTGTATTAATATGGTGTGTTAAATTGATTAGTTTTCATATGTTGAACCAATCTTGCATTGCTTAGAAAATCCCACAGGATTCTGGTCTGTAATTCTTTTTATATATTGCTGGATTTGGTTTGTTGAGCATTTTTGTGTCTATTTTTAAAAGAAGTATTAATTTTTGTTTTCTTGTGAGGTTCTTGTCTGGATTTGGTATTAGTAATAATAGCCTTTTATAATGACCTTGAAAGGGTTTCCTCTTCTCTTTTTTGGAAAATTTCATTAAACATTTTGTAGAATTCACCAGCGAAGACTTCTTGTTGTGGACTGTTATGTGGGGAGTCTCTTGACTATTAATTCAATCACTTTACTTGAGACAGGCCTATTCAGATGTTCTATTTCTTCCTGTCTCAATTTGCAATTTATGTCTTTCTAAGAATTTTTCCCATTTATCTAGGCTACCTAATTTGTTGGTATACAGTGGTTTATAGTAATTGCCTTATAATCTTTTTATGTCTATACATTTTCTTTTAATCTCCCCTCTTATAGTCTTGATTCTAGAATATTGAATATTCTCATGTTTTTCTTTTTTGTTTTTCCTTTTTTTTCTGGCTAAAGTTTTTTTAATTTTATTGATCTCTTCTAAGAACCAACTTTTGGTTTCATTGATTTTCTCTATTATTTTTTATTCTCTTTCTTTATTTTCTCTCCAATCTTTTGTATTAGTATTTTCTTCATTTTGGTAGCTTTAGGTTTAGATTATTCTTTTTCAGTCTTAAGGTGAAAAATTAGCCTATTAATTTGAAATAGTTATTCTTTTAAAATACAGGCATTTAAAGCTATAATTTTCCCTTGAAACACTGCTTTAACTACATCCTATAAGTTTTGACTAGTCTATCATCGGTTTCTTTTATCTCAAAATTCTTTCCCTTTTGATTTATTTACTGACCCCTTAGCTATTTAAGGATAAGTTATTTATTTTGCACATATTTGTAAATTTTCCAAGTTTGCTTTTAGTTGTTTTTTTTTTTTTTTTTTTGAGTTTGAGTCTCAATCTGTCACCCAGACTGGAGTGCAGTGGCCGCTCCCGGCCACCGCAGCCTCGACCTGCTGGGTTCCGGCGATCCTTCCGCCTCAGCCTTCCAAGTAGCTGGAACTACAGGAGCGCGCTACCACGCCCGGCTAATTTTTTTGATTTATTGTAGAGATGAGGTCTCGCTTGCCCAGGCGGGTCTCGAACCCGCGGGCTCAGTCAATCCACTCACCTCAGCCTCCCAAAGGCGCGGGATTACAGGCTGAGCCACTGAGCCCGGCTGTTAGTTTTGAT
>CAUYQG010199246.1:0-20806 GCA_963574415.1 Tarsius wallacei | reverse complement strand
TTAAGGCGGAAGGATCATCTGAGCTCAGGAGTCGAGGCTGCCCAAACAACAGAGTGAGACTCTAACTCAAAAAAAAAGAAAAGAAAAGAAAAATATGGTTTATTTAGAAAGTAGAGAGCAAGAAAGGAGATTCACCTCCTCAAGGTAGAGGAGGGGGCCAGAGCTAGGAACATGGCAGCCACAACTCAAAGAGCCACAGGACTGGGCCAGGGCTTAGCAAAGCAATGATAAATGGCTGCTTGAGGGTTGAATGCATTTAAACTTTCCCTTTGATGGGAGGCAAGTGATTCAGGTGACTGGGTAGTGGCTTTTTTCCTTTCTTTTTTTTTTGGAGTCTCATTCTGTCACCCAGGCTGGAGTGCAGTGGCACGCTCATGGCTACCCCAATGTCTACCTGCTGGCCTCCAGTGATCCTTCTGCCTCAGCCTTTAAGTAACTGGAACTACAGGTGCATGCTACCACACCTGGCTAATTTTTTTGATTTACTGTAGAGATGAGGTCTTGTCAAGTTTCCTGGTCTTGAACCCATGGGCTCAGGCAATCCCCTCACCTTGGTCTCCCAAAATGCTGGAGGCTTGAGCTACTGCACCTGACCAAGGGTACAATTCAGGGTTAGGTATACAAATGTTCATTATGCAGTTACTCTTGTTGATGAAGTGTGTCCCCTCACCCCACCCCGCAGCTTCCCAGTACTGCCAGTCTCGCCCCCCCCTCCCCTGGCAGTTTCCAACTACTACCAATTTTTTAGTATTATGATAATTGTTCAAGGTCCACCTACAAGTGAGAACATGTGGTACTCAGTTCTTTGTTTCTGTGATAGATCACTCAGTATCATAGATTCTAAGTCCATCCAAATTGTTGCAGAGTTCATAATTTTTCACATCATCACAAAGGGGACAGGTGACCACAGGTACTGACATCAAGTAATGGATGGAAGGCAGATGGATGGGCTAGTCACATGATTGCTGCCATGTTGATAAGATGTGTCCCTGAGGGCTGGTTAACTTTTTTACAAAGCAAGCTGGGGAGGAAGCTGTAAAACAGTTATCTATAGCTACCTCTGAGAAACCCGCTTCTGTCCTTGGCTAGTGGTTAGAGGGTAAATTAAAGTGAACTGCTAGAAAAACATGACAAAGCTAAGCAGTGTTGAAATGGCTGCTTTTTGGCTATATTGAATCCATTTTGGTCCTTTCATTTCCCTCTCTTGTTTTAAAATATTTGTATTTGTACCTGGAAACAGTGACAATGGTCAGTCTTCTTTAACTGCATCCTGCTGGATAAGGGCATGGAGATGTCCATACCTGTCTAGATTAAGGGGAAGGGATGAGAGGACAGGAGCCAATGGAGTTGTTAATATCTTTAGTATATGTATACAAAGCACTGTGTACAAGTGTATACTATTAGAAGTAATGCTGCTATAATAAAGGCTGTTATAGCTACTATTATGACATATTGAGGCTTTGATGTCTGGGCAAAACGTATTTATAAATAGTTACCCCAGTGGGCTTGATACTCACTATAGGAGCCCAGGCAGTTTTTTTACTGTTAAACCAGCGAATTCCATATGTGGATGTTCCTGTAGTTTGTCTTCAAGTTTCTTTGGGTTTTGTGATAAGAATTTATAGACAGTTATAAGGGGTTTGTTAATAATAACTTTAACAAGGAAATAAAGTTACTTTGAGAAAGTCTGAAGGAAAAAAATTGAAAATGTTAATTTGGAGACATGTATTTAGGTTATAATTTACATTGTAGGAAATAATAATGAACAAGAGAATTTAAAACAGGTGGTATAGGGGAGAGAAAACTGTCTCTTTTGTGTTTTTTTGTTTGTTTTGAGTCACAGTCTCACTCTGTCACCCAGGCTGTAGTGCAATGGTACTATCATAGCCACCACAGCCTTGACCTGCTGGGCTCAGGCGATCCTTCCACCTCAGCCTTCCAAGTAGCTGGAACTACAGGCATGCACCACCACACCCAGCTAATTTTTTGACTTGTTGTAGAGACAAGGTCTCCCCATGTTGCCCAGGCTGGTCTTGAACCTGTGGACTCAGGCAGTCCTCTCACCTCAGCCTCCCAAAGTGCTGGGATTACAGGCATGAGCCACTACACCCAGCTCTTTTATTGTTTTTCACAAGAGGTATTTTGTTACAGCAGCCCTAATAGACTAAAACAACACCCTTGCTCATTCATATATATGTGTGTGTATATATATATGTTCATATATATATATATACATATATATATATATGTTCATATATATATATTGTCTTTGGGTGCTTTCACATGACCAACGGCTGCAGAGTTGAGTTGTTTGAGTCATTGCATCAAAGACTGTCCCTTTAAAGGAGCAGGTACTTCTCTATTCCATTTCACAGACATTCTCCACTGAATTTCTTTGATACTCATATATTAATTTTTTTTTAAGAAATAGGATCTGTGTCACCCAGGCTGGAGTGCAGTGGTACAATCATAGTTCACTGTAGCCTGGAACTCCTGGGCTCAAGTGATCCTCCTACCTCAACCTCCTGAGTAGCTGGGACTAGGCACACACATGCCTGGCTAATTTAAAAAATTTTTTTTGTGAGGCTGGATGTGGTGGCTCACGCCTATAATCCCAGCACTTTGGGAGGCCGAGGTGAGAGAATTGCCTGAACCCACAGGTTCGAGACCAGTCTGAGCAAAATGGCGAGACCTCATCTCTATAGTGAATAAAAAAATTAGCCGGATGTGGTGGCGTATGCCTGTGGTTCCATCTACTTGGAAGGCTGAGGCTGAAGGATTACCTGAGCCCAGTAGGTTGAGGCTGCAGTGGACGTGAGCATGCCACTGCACTCCAGCCTGGGTGACAGAGTGAGACTCTGACTCAAAAAAGAAAAATTTTTTTTTTGTGGAGTTGGGGTCTTGCTATGTTGACCAGGCTGTTCTCAAACTCCTAACCCCAAGCAATCCTCCCACCTCAGTCTCCCAGAGTACTAGAATTACAAGCATGAGTTACTGTGTCTAGCCCTTATTTAGAATGTTTATATCTATGTGGCATCACATGTTAAAAGTCCGTACTCTGAGGTTATGCACTCTTCTGTGTTACCCTCATGTGTATCCCCCTTGATCGTAGCATGTACCTCATTATATTATAATTGTCTATAATATATGCTTTGTAAGAGCTGGGACCACACAAAGTGCAGGGCGTAGCACTGTCTCTCCCATAGTAGGAATTAATTAAAAGTTTACAGGAACTTGGTTGGGCTTGGTGGCTTACACCTGTAATCCCAACACTTTGGGAGGTGGAGACAAGAGGATTGCCTGAGCCCAGGGGTTCGAGACCAGCCTGGGTAACTTGGCAAGACCTACAAGAAATAAAAAAAATTAGCCAGGCATGGTGGTGCACGCATGTAGTTCCAACTACTTGGAAGACTGAGGCAGAAGGATTGCCTGAACCTAGTGGGTCGAGGTTGCAGTGGCTGTGAGTATGCCACTGCACTCCAGCCTGGGCAACAGTGAGACTCTGACTCAAACAAAAAAAAAAAGTTTACAGGAACTAAACCTCTATGTATATCCCCAACTTTATCTAATAATGTCTTGTATTCTGGTAAATATGATTGCTAAAGAACTCAAGTTTACATCGTTATAAATCATTAAAATTGTCAAGCAGACTCCCTTTTAATGATCATGTATTCTTTGTATTTCAATACTAATAATGCAGTGCATGTACTAACTTTGATTTCCTAAATTTCATTATGATTTCCTCACTAGATCTTAACATTTTTTTCGGCAGGATGCAGACTCATCTGAACGTATCATTGCTCCCATGCGATGGGGCCTGGTCCCATCTTGGTTCAAAGAAGATGATCCTTCCAAGCTGCAGTTCAGTACTACCAACTGTCGTAGTGATACCATAATGGAGAAACAGTCATTCAAGGTAGATAGCTGGTTAGGAAAAGTCATATACTCTGTTCTTTTTGCTGACAGAGCTATCAGTACCTTATATATCTGAAAAGTAAAATAAGGTTCCAAAGAGCATTTCCATTGTGGCCTATAGAGGACAGTCAAAAATAAATATATAAATAAAATAAAAAAGTGAGCCGGGCTCAGTGGCTCAGCCTGTAATCCCACGCCTTTGGGAGGCTGAGGTGAGTGGATTCCCTGAGCCCGCGGGTTCGAGACCCGCCTGGGCAGCTTGGTGAGACCTCATCTCTACAATAAATCAAAAATTAGCCGGGCATGGTAGCGCATGCCTGTAGTTCCAGCTACCTGGAAGGCTGAGGCAGAAGGATTGCCAGAGCCCAGCAGGTCGAGGCTGCGGTGGCCGGGAGCGGCCACTGCACTCCAGTCTGGGTGACATTGAGACTCCAACTCAAAAAAAAAAAAAAAGTGTTCCCAGTTGTTAATGTGGAGTGTTATTCTGTTTGTTACTATGTAGAGGTATTAACAAACAGAATAGTGGTTTAAAACAAAACGACAAATATTATCTCATATTCTCTGGATTGACTAGGCTTAATTAAGCAATTTTCACTTGGAAGTTCTTAAGTAGTTATAATCAGATAGCAGCTGGGCCTGGATTTCCAAATGGCTTCTTCACCCACATGTGACACCTCAGCTGGGATGACTAGTACAACTAGAAGCCTTTTCACATGCCTGGACTGGGGGTGTCAGGGTAGTCAGGCTTCTGTCATGGTGATTCATTTACATTAGAGCTTGTGATCTAATAAAGTAGGATACAGGCTACAAGTAGACTTTATGATCTATCCTTGGCAGTCACACAGCATCCCTACTGCTGAATTCTACACGAGCTAGCCAAAATTCAGTGTAGGAGGGGACTAGAGTGCGAATACTGGGAAGCATGGTTCATCTGGGAGCCAACTATTTGTTAGAAAATTGCTGGTTGCTTTTATGTGCATTATTTAATCTTTTCAACATTTGTGTGAGTTGTGACTCTATACGTAAGAAAAGAGATTTAGGCCAGGCTCGGTGGCTCAGCCTGTAATCCCGCACTTTGGGAGGCCGAGGTGAGTGAATTGCCTGAGCCCACGGGTTCGAGACCTGCCTGGGCAACTTGGCGAGACCTCATCTCTACAATAAATCAAAAAAATTAGCCAGGTGTGGTAGCACACGCCTGTAGTACCAGCTACTTGGAAGACTGAGGCCCAGCAGGTCGAGGCTGCGGTGGCTGGGAGCGGCCACTTCACTCCAGTCTGGGTGACAGAGTGAGACTCCAACTCAAAAAAAAAAAGAAGAAAAGAGATTTACATTGGTAGACCTGAGATTTTGGCTCAAGTTCCATGTAATGGCAGCCTGTGTAACATGATTGTATGAAGACCACATGCATGATTGTATTAAAACATGATGTACTAAGACCATGTTTTGCTCACATTTTCCTTCAGGTGCCTCTGGGAAAGGGGAGACGCTGTGTTGTTTTAGCAGATGGATTCTATGAGTGGCAGCGCTGTCAGGGAACAAGCCTCAGGCAGCCGTACTTCATCTATTTCCCCCAAATCAAGACAGAGAAGGTATCATTATCAACACTCACAATATATATTTGGAAAGCTACAAGAAAACAAATTAATCCAAAAAGGGCATTTTTCCCCCATGTACTTTTTAAAAAATAACAGCTTCATTGAGGTATAATTCACCATAAAATTAATTTTTTTAAAGTATGCGATTCGGTTTGGGTGCGGTGACTCATACCTATAATCCCAGCACTTTGGGAGGCCAAGGTGAGATCACTTGAGGCCAGGAGTTCAAGACTAGCCTGGGTAACATAGCTAACTCAATTTCTTTTTTTTTTTTTGTTTTGAGTTGGCGTCTCACTCCGTCGCCCAGCCTGGAGTGCAGTGGCCGCTGCCGGCCACTGCAGCCTCGACCTGCTGGGCTCCGGCGATCCTTCCGCCTCAGTCTTCCGAGTAGCCGGAACTACAGGCGTGCGCTACCATGCCTGGCTAATTTTTTTTGATTTATTGTAGAGATGAGGTTTCGCCTGCCCCCGGGCTCAGGTAATCTACTCACCTCAGCCTCCCAAGGCGCAGGATTACAGGCTGAGCCACCGAGCCCGGCTGTCTTTTTTTTTTTTTTTGAGTTGGGAGTCTCACTCTGTTGCCTAGACTGGAGTGCAGTGGCACACTCACGGCCACCCCAGTGTCGACCTGCTGGACTCTGGCGATTCTTCCGCCTCAGCCTTCCAAGTAGCCAGAACTACAGGTGTGCGCTACCACACCCGGTTAGTTTTTTTGATTTATTGTAGAGATGAGGTCTCGCCAAGTTGCCTGGGCTGTTCTCGAACCCGCGGGCTCAGTCCACTTGCCCAGGCCTCCCAAAGTACTGGGATTACAGGCTGAGCCACCAAGCCCGGCCCAACAATTATTGAAGTCCTTGCTTTGATACCATGGAATTTGATATGGTTTATAGTATGAAACCAGTGTAAAGGTATTGATTAACCATATTAGGTATTGAGAAAATAACTGAAATTATAATGTTTAAGTTCTTCCTAATTCAGTGCATTAACACTGGGGAACTGCATGGAGTCTTTTTTTCCTGAGTGACTGATAGGTGAATCCTTAATGTCACTGATATGTTCCTTATATTTTGGGGGGATGAAAAATTATTGGTTTGTCTGGAAGCAGTTAGATGGCTTCTGTAATGCTCCATTAGGAGATTTAGACTTCAAATCATTTTTCTCCCCTTAAGGGCTTTCCTGTACTCATGATCAGTTCCATCATAAGTGAAGAATACTAGCTAAATTGGGAGGCTATGATGGAGATTAAGTCCTCTGAGTGGAAGAAATGACAGTTCAAAGAATTGTCCCGTGGTATCTCTTATTCCCCTTTAATTCCAGGATGCTACTCTTGCTTCTATTGAGATTAGCTTTTTTGTAATTAACATTTTTTTATTGGGTAAAAATTCACATAATGTATAATTTGCAGCTGGGCACAGTGGTTCACGCCTGTAATCCCAGTGTTTAGGGAGCCCAAGGCAGGATGGCTTGAGCCTGGGTGTTCAAGACCAGCCTCGTCTCTACAAAAAATAGAAAAATTAACCAGATGTGGGGATACATACCTGTAGTCCCAGCATGACAGGAGTCTGAGGCAGGAGGATTGTTTGAGCCCAGGAGTTGGAGGTTGCAGTGAGCTGTAATAGTGCCGTTGCAATCCAGTCTAGGCAACAGAGTGAAATCTGTCTCCAAAAAAGTCGCCAGTATATGCACAATGTTGTACAACCATGACCACTATCTGGAATGTAATTCCAGAACATTTTCATCACTCTGTCACCATAAAGCTGTCCCTCTCTACTTTCCCCTTCCCCTAGCCCCTTGCAGCCACTAACCTACTTTCTGTGCCCAGACTTATACAATATTTGTCCTTTTGTGTATCTGGCCTCTTAGCATAATGTTTTTAAACGTATCAAATGTTTAACATATGTTTAGCATATACCATTGTTTAGGTATACGGTATTTTGTTTGTCCATTTATCAGTTGATGGACATTGGGTTTTTTCCACTTTTTTGGCTATTATGAATAATGCTGTTATGAAAACTGGTATACAAGTGCCTCTTTGAGTCCCTATTTTCAGTGCTTTTTTTTTTTTCCAAGTAGGCATCTCACTGTGCCGCCCAGGTTGGATAGAGTACAATGGCAAGCTCAAAGCCACTGCAGACTTAGCCTGCTGGGCCAAGGCGCTCCTTCTGCCTCAGCCTTCCAAGTAGCTGGAACTATAGGCTCATGCCACCATGCCTGACTAATTTTTTTATTTATTGTAGAGATGAGGCCTTGCCATGTTGCCCAGGCTGGTCTCAAACCCCTAAGCTCAGGCGGTCCTCTTGCCTTTGCCTCCCAGAGGGCTGGGATTATAGGTGTGAGCCACCACACCCTGCCTCAGTGCTTTTGAATTTCATTCCTTCCCATAGTGTATGGGGGTTCTAGTTTCACCACATCTCTACCAATGCTTATTTTCTGTTTTTTAAAATTATTATTAGCCGGGCTCAGTGGCTCAGCCTGTAATCCCGTGCTTTGGGAGGCTGAGGTGAGTGGATTGCCTGAGCCTGCAGGTTCGAGACCCGCCTGGGCAACTTGGTGAGACCTCATCTCTACAATAAACCAAAAAATTAGCCAGGCATGGTAGCGCGTGCCTATAGTTCCAGCTATTTGGAAGGCTGAGGCGGAAGGATCTCCAGAGCCCAGCAGGTCGAGGCTGCGGTGGCCAGGAGCAGCCACTGCACTCCAGTCTGGGTGACAGAGTGAGACTCCAACTCAAAAAATATTATTATTATAGCCATCCTAGTGGGTGTGAAGTGATATCTCATTGTGGTTTTGATTAGCAATTGCCTGACATTTAGTGACATTGAGTATTTTTTCATGTGCTTATTGGCCAACTGTATATTTTCTTTGTAGAAATGTCTATTCAAGTCCTTTGTCCAGTTTTAAGTTGAATTGTCTGTCTTTTGTTATTGTTTTGTATTGAGTCAGGGTCTCACTTGTCACCCAGGCTGGAGTACAATGGCACTATCACGGTTCACCACAGCTTCGACTTCCTGGGCTTAGGCCATCCTTCTGCCTTAGCCTCCTGGGTAGCTGGGACTACAGGAATGCACCACTTCACCCGGCTAGTTTATTTTTTGCTTTTTCTTGTAGAGACGAGGTCTTATATAGTGCATAGGCTGGTATTGAACTCCTGGGCTCAAGCAGTCCTCTCGCCTTGGCCTTCCATAGTGCTGGGATTACAGGCATGAAACACTGTGCCTGGCCTCTTTTGTTGTTGAATTGTAAGACTTCTTTATATAGCTTGGATACTAGACCCTAACCAGATATATGATTTGTGAATATTTTCTCCCATCTGTGGATTATTTTTACTTTTCCTGACAGTGTACTTTAAAGCACAAGAGTTTTGTGAACCAGAGGACTTTATGTTTGTTGAACTTGGGAAGTCCAGTTTATCTATTTTTTTCCTTTATTGTTTGTGTCTTTGGTGTCATGCCTAAGAGTCTATTGCCAAATCCAAGGTCATAAAGATTTACCCATTCTCTTGTAAAGGTTTTATATAGTTTTTACTTTACAAAAATATCTTGATTTGTTTTTAGTTAGTTTTTATATATGGTATAAGGTACGGGTCCGAGTCATTCTTCTGCATGTGACTGTCCAGTTGTCCCAGGACTACTTGTTAAAAAGACATTGGCTCCCTTGTCAAAATTAGTTTACTGTAGAGCTGTGGGTTTATTTCTGGACTCTCAATTCGAGCCATTGACCTAAATGTCTATTCTTATGCAATATTACACTATAGCTTTGTAGTAAGTTTTGAAGTGAGTAAGTGTGAGTCCTCCGACTTTGTTCCTTTTAAAGATTGTTTTGGCTGTTTAGGTTTCCTTGCAGTTCCATGTGAATGTTAGGATCAGCTTGCCTATTTCTGCAAACAAAAAAAAGGTAGTTGAATTTTGATAGAAAGTGCATTGAATCTGTAGGTCAGTTTGGGGAGTATTGCCATCTTAACAATATTATGTCCTCAAATCCCTGAATATGGGGCATCTTTCCGTTATTAAGATCTTTAATTTCTTTTGACTGTGTTTTGTAGTTTTCAGTGTACAAATTATACACGTCCTTAGTTAAATACAGTCCTAAGTCTAGTATCAAACAAAATTTCTGCCTGGACAACACAAGGATCTTAGAAAACTTTATTCTCAAGGTTAATATATACAAATCAACAGTATTTCTATATACTAGCAACAAACAGTTGAAAATAAAAGCATGTTTGTAAGCTGTTGAAAGTAATCCAAGAGAGTGGAGAAAGCATAAGTCAATGGAGAGGTGTCCTCCATTATGTAGTTGAGAGGGGATTGAATCTAGTGCCCAAGTGGAAAAGTTGACCTACCAAAAAGCATGGACTGGCTGGGCACAGTGGCTCAGCCTGTGATCCCAGCACTTTGGGAGGCTGAGGCGAGAGGATTGCCTGAGCCTACGGGTTCGAGACCCAGCCTGGGCAACTTGGCGAGACCTTGTCTCTACAATAAATCACAAAAACTAGCTGGGCGTGATGGCATGCATCTGTAGTTCCAGCTACTTGGAAGGCTGAGGCAGAAGGATGCCTGAGTCCAGCAGGTCGAGGCTGCAGTGGCCGTGAGCATGCCACTGCACTCCATCCTGGGTGACAAGAGTGAGACTCCAACTCAAAAAAAAAAAAGCATGGACTGCTAGAAAGTGGAGGCAGGGCAGCATATGCAATACAGATATTGATTGGTGGGTAAGTGAGGCATTTATGAGAAGAGGTAGAGGTTCCCTTCTGAATGCTTCTGCTTGTGAAATAGAAAGCAAAGTCAGTAACTGAGAGCAAGGATGGGGAAGGATTGCTGGTTTTTTGAGAAGAAGGATTATTGGTTTTGTGAGGAGAGAAGAGTAAATGAATAAGAGAAATGTAGGAATGCCACATAATGAATGCATTTGGTTGCTTTCTTTGGTTTGGTTTGGTGTTTTTGAGGGGAAGTATAAAGTAGGGATTTAATTATTTCCCCCCCAGATATCCAGCCAGTTATCCCAAGTTCATTCATTGAATACTTGCATACCTTTCTGTTAGTTATTCTCTCTCTTCTGTTAGGTCTACTTTTTGTTTTTCAACTCAGTCTCTTCCATCTACCCAGTCCCTCTAGATAAGCTTGAGTTTTTCTTTGCCAGCTTATAGTAAGTACATTCCTCAGTATGCCTACATCTATTTAGGGTTTTTTTCCCACACCATCTTAACTATTTTTTAAGTGTACACTTGAGTAGTGTTGAGTATATTCACATTGTTATGCAACAGATTTGCTTTGATACATTTTTTTTTATAGATGTGGGGTACAGTTCAGGATTAAGTATATAAGTGAGCATCATAGAGGTAAAGTTTGGGCCTCTCTTTGGTGCCCACCTTGCCTGGTTTGAGGTCAGGTATCCTTATTGATGTTGTATCCCCATCTCTACCTCGGCAGCACCCCGCTACTGCAAATCCCTTAGTATTATGGTAAATGTTCAGAATCCGCTTATGAGTGAACATATGGTACTCGGTTCTTTTGTTTCTGTGATAGATCACTGAGTATTATAGACTCTAAATCCATCCAAGTTGCTATGAAGTCCATATGTGTGTCCTTTTATTTAGGGTTTTCAAACAGTGGTAAACTACCAGGCTATAAAAGGTAGAACCCCTTCTGGTTTTGTTGATGTCCAGTCAATGTCTTACCTAAGTGTTACCCATCTTCCAAGAAAAGGGAGGGAAGCCCCTCTACAATCAGGGCTCTTTCAGCTCGAGAGATGAGACACTCTTTGGCAGCAGCCCCTCCAAAGACCGTTCCTGGCAAGCAGATTAGTATGGCTTCTCTGAGGGAATCCCTAGACTTCTTTCTACCCTCCTCAAGGAGCCACTGAATGCAAGGTTCTTGTCCCAGACCTTTTCCACACCACTGGCCCTTATTCTTGCCTCAGAGGACCCAGCAGGGGTCCTTGCTGAAGGCTGTGTGTTCAGAGTCTCCACTGTAATTTTTCCATTTAATTTTAAACATTTTTTTTAATATAGAGGATAAAGTCTCACTATGTTGCTCAGGCTGGTCTTGAACTCATGGGCTTAAATAATCCTCCTACCTCATTCTCCAAAAGTGCTAGCATTATAGGCATGAGCCACCCATACCAGGCCTGATTTTTCCATTTACAATTAAATGTATGCCAGAAATTCTGGAGCTTATTTCTTGAGGGAACCACTCTATAAGATTTCCATTCTTTTGCTTATCCATCATTAAACTAAGAATTATATAGCCAAAAAGAGAATTTTCCTCTGGCACTTTTTTGAGAGACTTAGGCACTTGTGTAAGCTGGGATGGCAGTTTGCTTAGTTCTATACAATTAGCGTCTTACCTACAAAAATACATCTGTTTATTCAGTGGACATTGAATATCTGTATGTTGGTCCAATAGGTTCTTAGAAGTTTCCAGTGAGACATGGGAGCTCACATAGTAAACTCAGGTAGCATTACCACCAAGACATAGACCATTAAACTAACAATCACACAATGGTGGTAAATGCTTATGCTCAAGTGGATATGAGGGAATAGAGGGCAGTGTGTAAGTTAGACTGGGCATCCTAGAAGGCTTGCAGAGGAAGTGATACTTGAATTTTTAGACTGCAGATAGTAGGAGCTTTTTTATGTAGTCTTACAATCACTCTTTTAATTTTGGGTTTAGAACATTTACATTTAATGTCATTATTGATATTATTGGGTTAACATTATTTTACTTTTTTTTTGAGTTGGGGTCTCACCCTGTTGCCCAGGTTGGAGTGCAGTGGCATGCTCACAGCCACCACAGCCTCAGCCTGCTGGGCTCAGGCGATCCTTCTGCCTCAGCCTTCCAAGTAGCTGGAGCTACAGGCATGTGCCACCCACGCCCCTCTAATTTTTCTTGATTTATTGTAGAGATGAGGTCTTGCCAAGTTGCCCAGGCTGGTCTCAAACCGGTGGGCTCAGATGATCCTCTCACCTCGGCATCCCAAAGTGCTGGAATTATAGGCATGAGCCACCGTGCCTGGCTTGTTGTTATTTTTGAGCTGGGGTTTCTCTCTGTTGCTCAGGCTAGAGTGTACTGGCAGGATCACAGCTTACCACGCCTTGACCTCCTGGGCTCAGGCAATCCTCCTGGCTTAGCCTCCCAAGTAACTAAGCCTACAGGCATGGACTACTACACCTGGCTACTTATTTGTTGTTACAGTTTACCTTTGTTCACTATAAGCTTTCATGTTTTCTGGTGTCTCCCAATGTCCAGAGAATTTTTCTCAGCAGCCATGCTCTCCTCAATTGTTGGACTTTCTAAGACTGTTCCTTAGATAGGGGTCTCTCCGTGTTCTCTCTTCTCTTCCAGAAGTAGACTCTCTCTGCCTGTTATTTGGTGTTTGCTCATCTGAAGTGGGGTGATATCATTTTCTGTTCTCTTGGTTCATCTGTCTTAGGCTGACCGGCTCTCTGGCTCAGGCTTTTATGGTGATCTGCTCCTTCCCCAGGGAGTAGGAAACTTCTTCCTTTACCTTTCCCCAGCTTCAGTGAGTCTTTACCTGTATTCTAGAGGCGATATGGATTATTATTATTTCCCTGGCAGCCTAAGTCTTTTGCTCCTTAGGGGAGAAGTGATCATGTGAGGCTTCATGCCTTTCTTGAAACAGAGGAGCTCCTACCTCTAGGCATGCAGTAGTAAAGAAGGTTTCCTTCACGTCCTGTCTGTCCCCAGTCATTCAGTGAGCACCAGTGAGATCCATGGAAAAGAGCCCATGGCTGGTGCAAACTCTCCTGAAGTCTGTACCTCCCAGGAGTTCTGTACTCTCAAGCTAGCCCATACTCTGCTTATAGCAATTTGGTAGTAATTTAAGCTGAATTCTTACCTGCTTGTGTGAAAGCCATGTTTTCCTCCTGTTGCTACTAATAAGCCAGTACCTGTGTCCCATCTCCCTTTGGAGGTCCCTGTCTTTCCTTAAATTTCAAGCTAATTGGTTACCCTGTGACCTCAGTTCTCTTATGAATTTAAATTATGATTTTGTGGTCAGGCGCAGTGGCTCACGCCTATAATCCCAGCACTTTGGGAGGCCAAGGTGAGAGGATTGCCTGAGCCCACAGGTTCGAGCTTAGCCTGAACAACTTGGCGAGACCTCATCTCTACAGTAAATCAAAAAATTAGCCAGGCATGGTGGTGTGTGCCTGTAGTTCCAGCTACTTGGAAGGCTGAGGCAGAAGGATCACCTGAGCCCAGCAAGTTGAGGCTGCCATGACTGAGTGTGCCAGTACACTCCAGCTTGGGCAACAGGAGTGAGACTCTAACTCAAAAAAATAAAAATAAGTAAATTATGATTTTGTGTATTATCCAGATTTTTTCTTATTGTTAGAGTAGAAATGATTTCTTTTTCCAGCTTTCTGTATTCTAGATCTCAAATTGATTTTTTTAAAGACAGTGTTAGCCTGCATGCCCAGGCAGGAAGTGCAGTGGCTCGATCATGGCTCACTGCAGTCTCGACGTCCTGGGCTCAGGCAATCCTTCTGCCTTAGCCTCCTGAGTAACTGGGACAACAGGCACACGCCACCACACCTGGATAATTTTTTTTTTTAAATGTTCGTAGAGATAAGGTCTTGCTATATTGCCTAGGCTGATTGTTGGGCTCAGGCAGTCCTCCCATCTCAGCCTCCCAAAATGGTGGAATTATAGGCGTGAATCACTGTGCCTGGCCTTGAATTGAATTTTCAATGGCAAGTAGGAGTTGAAATGATGAAAATGGGCCCGAAGGACATTACGGGCAGAGGAAGGTTGCTTTGGCAAGACCTATGTCCCCTGTGGGTATAAAATTGCATGAGAGCATCATTTGCAAACAGCTGGTTTGGATTCACATTAATAATGAGTGACAGCTAGAATGGTGACCAGTTCATGGAAGGCCTAAATGTCCAGTGAAATGTTAAATTCTGAAAGAATATTAGGATCCATAAATCTACAGCTTTAGTGGTCATTTTCCACCAACCTTCTTTTCTTTGGTGACAGTGGATCAAGAAGAATTAATATGGCATGGATTGAATTACTTTAAAAATGATTTCCATGCTCTTAGTCTGAAGTAGTACCCAAGCTTGCATGTAGAAGACTGCTGCCTGCGTCTAATATGCCCGTGTATCTCACTTCCAGCCAGACGGCATTGGTGCTGCAGACAGTCCTGAGAACTGGGAGAAAGTCTGGGACAACTGGAGGCTACTGACGATGGCTGGGATCTTTGACTGCTGGAAGCCCCCACAGGGAGATGTCCTATATTCCTATACCATCATCACAGTGGATTCCTGCAAAAGCTTGAGTGACATCCACCAGAGGCAAGCCATACTTCTTATCCCTGGATACAAAAAGATTCAAGGGAGGGTTTGTGCTTTTAGTTAGGTGGCTTTAGAGAATAGGAAACTAAGTTGTTTTGCAAATTATGTTTACAGTCAATTTAGCTATAACATGAATGCGTTCCTAAAAATCACCACACTATGCAACATTGTAGAGTAAAAGCCATATAACTTATAGGAAAAGTGGAGTTTGGATACAATATTTAAAACTTTGTCAGTGACGCATTAAAAATAATAGGAACTGACAGGGCTCAGTGGCTCAGCTCAGCCTGTAATCCTAGCACTTTGGGAGGCTGAGGCAAGTGGACTGCCTGAGTCCACGGGTTCAAGACCAGCCTGGGCAATTTGGTGAGACCTTGTCTCTACAATAACTATAAAAAAAAAAAATTAGCCAGGCACGGTAGCACACGCCTGTAGTTCTGACTACTTGGAAGGCTGAGGCAGAAGGATCGCCGGAGCCCAGCAGATTGATGCTGCGGTGACTGTGAGCGTGCGACTGCACTCCAGCCTGGGCAGCGAAATAAGACTCCAACTCAAAATAATAATAATAGGAACCTAATAAAAACAGCAGTGTCTTATTCATGTTAAGTGGTTAAGAAATGTAAATACTACAATAAATATGGCACTTTCCTTGCAAAGATCTGAAGTTTGCTTGTTGAAGTGTGTGTTGGAAGAGTTGTAGTTTATAAGTTATTATGATGTTGTGGAAGGAAGATTATGCAATTTTAAAAATCTTTTGCAGTCTTAAATTGTAAGGTATGTTTTTCTGCCTTTGAATGTAGTTCCTTTGAGGCATGTGTTTATAATAGATGCCTGCTTAATCAAAATTAAACGTTTGTATAGCCTCCTCCTTCAAGTAGCTTCTGTATCGCAGCTAGAAATTTTTTTTTTTTTTTTGAGTTGGAGTCTCATTCTGTTGCCCGGGCTGGAGTGCAGCGACACACTCACGGCCACTGCAGCCTCAACCTGCTGGGCTCAGGTGATTATTCTACCTCAGCCTTCCAAGTAGCTGGAACTACAGGCATGTGCTGCCACATCTGGCTTATTTTTTTGATTTATTGTAGAGATGAGGTCTCATCAAGTTGCCCAGGCTGTTCTCGAACCCCTGAACTCAGGCAATCCTCTCTCCTCCACCTCCCAAAGTGCTGGGGTTATAGGCATGAGCCACCATGCCCGACTAAAAAGAAATTAAAAAATAAATTGAAAAACATTACTTTTATAACATATAAGTTTTATGAGGATTTGTCTGTTTCTAAATACCTGGAACAGTGCCTGGCACATTGTAGATACTTAAAATACAGGAGGTGCCAAAAATAATGTATACACATTTTAAGAAATATTATCTATGTGTTACTTTTCAAGGTTGAATGAAATTACAGTAGCAATGTGTAGTATGATGTTCACTCAGCTGTGCTTCTGCCATTTTATTTGATTGTCCTGCCTGTCCCATTGTGATGCTAGCTTTCATTTGATGAACTCCATCTTTTGAAGGAATGCCATACTTAAAATGTGTATACGTATTTTTGGCACTCCCTGTGTTAGTTGAATAGGTGAATAGATAAATGAATGAGTGATGTTATCAGGAGATCTGAGTTTTACTTCTACCCCCTTCTGGCTGTATTCCCTGGATAAATCACACGACTCTCTTTACTCATCTATCTCATCTATAAAATGGGGTGATAATATGTCTCTTACTTGTTACATCGGACTGTGTGAGGATAAAATGAAAACAAAATTATAAAACCTTTAAGTACTTTAAACTATAGATCCAATTAAATTATAAACTCTATAGTACTGTATGGATTAACATTATCATCATTATTATTACTTTTTAAAATCCACATAATCTTTGATTTTTTAAAATTTCACAATTCTCTTTTTCCACATATGTAACATGTGTAGTCCCATACATACAACTTAGCACCAAGTTTTTTATTGATCTATTTAAAATGTGAAACGTTTGGCAACCCAACTAGACTAGAAACTGTAGTTCTACATTATAACCTTAAAAATTTTCCTAAAAATTGATTTTTCCATTTCATTCATTCAATCAACAGGTCAGACTATGCAAAAGTCTGGGGGTGCAAAGTATCTGGCAATTTCATGGAGCAGTCAGGAGGCCAGTGTGGCTGGATCACGGTGAGTGAGAGGATGAATACTTAGAGTGGGTGGTCCATATCCTTAGGTATCAGATTTTGGCTTTTACGTTAAGTGAGATGGTGAGTCACTGTCGGGTTTAGAACAGAAAAGTGATTATTTCCATTTCAAAGTTTCACTCTACCCTTATGCTGAGAACGAACTGGGTGCAGGCAAGAGAAGAATTGCAGAGACCAGTTATGAAGCTATTGCAATGATGCAGGTGAGAAATGATTTGTTAAATATATAATTAAGTATGATCAAATGTTTTCTTATTTATATAAAAAAAGAAATATAGCCAGGCACGGTGGATCCTGCCTATAATCCCAGTACTTTGGAAGGCAGAGGCAAGAGGATCGCCTGAGCTCAGGGGTTCAAGACCAGCCTGGGAAACTTGGCGAGACCTCATTTCTACAATAAATCAAAAAATTAGTCAGGCGTGGTAGTACGTACCTGTCATTCCAGCTACTTGGAAGGTTGAGGAGGAATGACCACCTGAGTCCAGCAGGTTGAGGCTGTGGTGGCCGTGAGCGTGCCACCGCACTCCAGCCTGGGTGACAGAGTGAGACTCTGACTCAAAGAAAGAAAGAAGGAAGGGAGGGAAGGAGGAAGGAAGGAAGAAGGAAAAGTCTTTTGCCAAATTTTGTGTTCTTAGGCTTTGAAAATATGATCATTTAACCATATTGCCTAAATATCTAACATGGTAGATATCATGAGTGCTAAAGTGCTGCTGACTAGTTGGTGGATTTGAATTCTTGTATTAAAGACGTTGAAAGTTGTGCAGCCTTCTTGAAGAGTCTAAGATCATCTTGTTTTGCTCTTTGTGCCTATGGGTAGCAATACACTTGGGACCTTTTCCAACTGGATGTTTTAGTTGTAAGACCAGCAAGTAGTGGGACATAACTGCCTAGGGCTGCTGTACTACAAAGGCCATCCCAGTTTTCTTATGTTGCTATGCTGCATATTACTAACACTAGTCATGAGCGCTTGGCCCAGTACATGGCAAGGAGTCAGCCTCTAGGCACTTCTGTGGATGTGCCAGTGTTCACCCCGGCTCTGCACAGGCCGGGCCCCTGACCAGCACTCTCATCTGCACATTGGGACACAACTGGATTTTCTGCTATCAGTTTGCATTTAGTGTCTGGAAAAGATTATTTATTAAGGAAATTCAAGCTTCTAGGGTGGCATCGAGGGCTTCCCCAGAAGTGATTTTTTAAGTTAAGCACCCAACATCTGAAGTAGACTAGATTTGGATTTGATTCTCCTTTTGACTACCTAGCTGTGCCACCCTGGAAAAGTGACTGAACCTCCCTAACCTCAATGCAAAATTGAGGCCCGTTCATTCAATATCTCGCTCACACAAAATGTATTTATTAAGTATGAGCTAGGCATTGTGCTAGGTGCTGGGACTACAGTGGAGAACAAGTTGTCATGGCCTTTGTCTTCAGAGCATCTGCAGTCTAAGAGATGGTAACAATAGTGTTAATCTAAGGATAAATAAGAACACGTGTGTGTAGTGGCTGCCTTACTTCCCTACTGCTATCTTTACTGGGAACTGCCAGCTCCCTTCCAAGCCCTCTCCACAATTATTTGGTCCAAATTATCCTCCTAATTCAAGGCAGGGCAATGAATGTCTTCCTTTGTAATTCAGCATTACTACTACGTAATTCCCTTCTTATTCTTTGCCTTGTGCCTCAAATGGAGGAGATAGTAACTCTAGAAGGATAAGCAACTAAATGAACAGTCATGTGGCTTGGGAAGCAGGAAAAAGCAATCTTCAGTAAGAGAGAATAATTAAGCAGGGAGCAGAGGCACAAAGAAGACTGAATACAAGAGATGATAAGAGTCCTGACGGCATGGTCCTCCCTGGCTCCAGTCCCTTGCTGAAACTCAGTTGCATTCCTGCCCTTGCATTCTGTGACACACCCTTGTATCCTTATCTATGCAGTAATTAGGCTTAAATGAGCTCAATCTTGTCTCTGTTACTCCCAAAGTTCCCAACACAGGGGCACTCAATAAATGGTGGCTAGTGTAATTATTGTTCATAAACATGCAACTTCCACATTTCTTCTATCCGCAGAATATGTAGAATGTGACTGTCTCTTGAGTTCTGGATTGCGCCCTGGAGAATAATATGTGGATGTCTCATGGAAACTTCAAACCTAAGTCTATCATATTCCAAACTGAAATTTCTTATCTCAATCAACTCACTTGGCTTCCTATATTTTTGTCTACTAGCATTAAAACCACTCTTTCATTTGCTCTAAACCTTGGGAGTTATCCTAGATTTCTCCTGTTTCCTTGTTTCCTATATCAAGTCATTAAACAAGCTGTGGAGATTTTGCCTTTTAAACACTTGTGAAGTCATCTCCACAGTCACTGCTTCAGTATAGGTCCTCATCATCTCTACTGATGATTTCTCCTGGTCTCTCATCAATCTCTTTTCTTCCATTCTGCTGTTTTCCAGCTCACCCTTCTCATTTCATCCACAGCGAATTGTGTGGAAAGTAAGTTGATCAAATCACCTCTCTCACTGGGTGACCAACCATGCTAGTTTGCCCAGGACCCAGGACTCAGAGGTTTCTTGGGTCACGGGATCGTCTGTGCTACAACCAGGATAATCCTAGGTAAACTGTAATGGTTGGTCACCTCTGTGCTTAAAACATCTACATTATTTCTTATTACTTGCAGAGTTGAGATTTCCTTTAATAATTAAATTGCAGTCATTTTATTTTACAGATAAGAGAAGCCAAGACAATACACTGTAGTTGGTTAGAAAATGATTTTGTAATATAAGTAATAATTTATTCACATTTATAAGCTTATTATCTTTTTTTAAAACATCTTTTTTATTTTAAAATTGTGGGGTACAGTTAAGGGTTAGGTATACAAATATGCATTGTGCAGGTACTGTTGTTGATGAGGTGTGCCCCCCGTCCCCAGACAGATATCGACTACCATTAATCCCACCTCCCTTCCCCTCCCTGCCCCCCCCATAGTTTCCCACCACTGTCAATCCTTTTCTTATAGTATTACGATAGTTGTTCAAGGTCCACTTAAGAGTGAGAACATGTGATACTCAGATCTTTGTTTCTGTGACAGATCACTCAGTATTATAGACTCTAGTTCCATCCAGGTTGCTGTGAAATTCATGATTTTGTTCTTTTTTATGACTGCATAATATTCCATTTTGTATATGTGCCACATTTTTTTGATCCAGTTCTCTTTTGATGGACAGCATGGTTGCTTCCATGATCTTGCTATTGTGAACAATGCTGCGATAAACATACATGTGCAGGTATCTTTTTTATAGAGTGATTTGAGTTCTTCAGGGTATATTCCCAGTAGGGGGATTGCGGGGTAATATGGGAGGTCAATATTTAGAGCTTTTAGGAATCTCCATAGTGTTTTCCACAGAGGTTGCACTAGTTTGCACTCCCACCAACAGTGTAGAAGTGTTCCCTTTTCGCCACACCCTCTCCAGCAACTGTTATTTTTTGAGTTATTGATAATTGCCATGCTGACTGCAGTTAGGTGGTATTTCAGTGTGGTTTTGATTTGCATCTCCCTGATGATTAGTGAGGTTGAACATTTCTTCATGTGTCTGTTAGCTGCTCGGATGTCTTCCTTTAAGAAGTGTCTGTTCATATCTTTTCCCCATTTTATAATGGGGTTGTTTGATTTTTTCTTTTCATCACGATTGAGTTCCTTATAGATCCAAGATGTTAAGCCTTTGTCAGACCTCGAGTTGGCAAATACTTTTTCCCAGTCTGTAGGCTGTCTCCCTGCTCTCTTGATGGTTTCTTTGGCTTTGCAGAAGCTTGTCAGTT
>CAUYQG010199244.1:0-16961 GCA_963574415.1 Tarsius wallacei | reverse complement strand
ATGACAGGCTGAGCCACCGAGCCTGGCTCTTTTTTTCCTTTTTGAAAGAAGGGGTCTCGCTCTGTTGCCCAGGCTGGAGTGTAATGGCACAATCATGACTAATTGCAGCCTGGAACCCCAGAATTTCTCAAGATGAGTAATAGATGTTCAACTAAATATGTTTCTGCATTGTTTAGCACATTGAACCATTAAACTTCCCAAAGCAGAATCAGAAAAGGAAAATCTTACTGAAATGAGCCACTAACAGCAGATTAGGAAAAATCATATCGTCACCAAGCTGTTATATAAAGCAATATCAAACCTGTAAGTCAAAAATGCTGCTGCCAGGGGAAAAGCTCCTGGAGAATAGTAGGGAAATGGTAACCTGCATGGGGGTATATTTTGTGTTGATGTGGGCGTGTATGGTGGGCTCACCAGGCAGCAATTACTTGACCATACCCTGAGGATGGCCCTGTGTTCCTTGGCGAACATGTTCAGTGTTCTGAGGTATGGACTCTGGGAACGGCCAGCCCCAATGTTCATGGCATGCCTGTGAAGAACGTCTGGACCCTGGCCTGTTCCTTGGGATGCTGGATGTGCAGAGACTGAGGCCTTTTGTTTTAAGCCAGGCAGAGGTCCTGAAGTAAAGGTTCCTATGTGAAAGTTACTATATAACCAGCATGCTTGCCACAAATGAGTGTTGTTTTGTTTTGTTTTGTTTTCCTGTACAGCCGGCTGCCCCTGGACACTTTGTAAGTCTCCAACAAACCCTATGTCTTGCTTACCATCTCTGGATCTTTTTTCTAGCCTCTTGGACACTGTGCCATCCCTGCTCGACCCACTGGGAGTCCGACACAACATGGGGGTTGCTACTTTCTTTTACTTATTGGAGTGCCTGCACTTTGGCTAATCTACATCTAAATTTCAGATACATGACCAATTTCATTTCATAAATGTGTAAGATAAGCGTGGTGAAACACCTTTGATTCAATGTGGCTTGACGCCTGGCCCTGCAGATTCCTGTGTCATCAGAAGAAATAAGCAATCATGCTGTCCTTCCAGTGACAGGGGCATGGGGCTTTCAGAGTTAAATGTTAGTGGACTGAGAGATAAGGTCACCCTAGCAATTATGAGGTTATTCAGAGCCCTCTGCTGGCCGAATTGAGGCTTCCAGACTGTAGTTGGGGCACCATGGGAACTGCCTCTGCACCTGTTTATGCTGTTGAAACCAGTGGTGAAACAGTCAAAGCAGCTGAGGGCCATGGGCTGTAGGAACCCAGCCCTGGGGCTTGGGGACCACTGCACCCCAGGCCCAACACACCCCTGGGCTGGCATCTCCTGAGTTCCTGGACATAGGCCCAGTGGAAGGCCCATGCCTACTCTTGTTTAACCAACAGTAGGTGCGAATCAGGCACCAGCCATGCCCTTACTTCCCTCTCCCCCCAGCTTGAACCCTCCAGCACCGTTCATCCTTCCTTTCTTGTGCACCCTCCTAATTCACCTTGCTTGACACACACACTTCTCCCCAAGGGAGAACAGAGGAAAGCTCTTCATTGGTCCATAGCACACAGCTAGGCAGGGCCTTCAGTGCCTCATCTATCACCACAGTTTGGACCTAGTGGGATCAGCTTGTATCCCTCCTCTGTGTTGTGGGAAAAGCCAGGGAAACATTACTGACAAGATAAGTGTACTGATTACTGACAACACCAGCTTTATAAAAGAGTTTCATATACTCACTTTTCCGCCTTTTTTCAATCCAATGGTGGATAACGTATAGCTTTCTGAAGCACCAGACCCAACATGCATTGGTCAAACCTCCCAGACTGGGCCAACGCTGACCTCAGTGGTAGGTCTTCACAGATAGGAGTCTGTGCCCTGCAGTGAGTAACTCAGACTCATGTGGAGCTGAGCAGTGTACTCTGGGGCTGCTGCAAAGGAAACGGACATAACATGGCGGCTGTCATCCTAATGTCCTGAGTAGGTCCCTCCTTCAAAGTTCTTGAGACTTGGGCATACTCATATAACTTTTGATCTCCTCCCAGTTGATTCAGACTCATAAATGTCACCCTGAGTCAGCAAGCCTCCACGAGCACTGGGTAGCTCCAACATGTCATCACAGAAGGCAAGGGATTAGAGAAGTTCTGTGGTGCTCAAAGCAGTTGCACAATATTGCCCATGACATCTTCTGCTCTGCCGGGTGCCAAGAGAGCCCCTCATGTCCTGTCTGATAACAAGCCATTACCAGCTCTTTTCCAAGGAACCAAGACATAGAGGAAAATAACTTAAGAAAAGAAATCATTCAAATCTGTGAGAAAGATTAAACTTCTTTATTAATGCATGTAAACATTTTCCAGCTTGGAAGGAGACAAAGCAAAGCCAGTAGAAAGACCTCCTAAGAAGGGAACTCAGATGAGAGTGATGCCTTTCAGCTTGCCTCCAAACCAGTTCCAGGAGGAAACATAACAACAATTTATAGAAACATTTTCACCACATTCAAATAAAATACAATTTACCCATAATTTTAAAGATAATATTCCATTTTAAAGGGAATTAAAACTTCTAAACGTTTCCAGAATTTAAAATGATATATAGTTTTAAACATGACTTTCTCCAGACAAGTGCCTACTTGCCTCAATAGGTTCTGAAAGTTTGCATGAGAGTACACTAATTTTCAATCCAGTCTTTGCTCTGTGTGATAAAACAAACTGCAGGGAGAAAAAAAGAGACAGAGGGTTAGTTTAACTCCCTTTGTATACAAAGTTGAAAATTAATGACCACAAATAGAGAATTGCAATGAAAGTTTTGTTTACAGACATTAACATAAACTTCAATTAAAGTTGTAAGATGATGGACAGAGTTCTAGTCTCAGGCAGACCGCAGTAGATAAATCATGGGTCTGGCTTCTGACAGTGACAGTGCAAAAATCATCTCATTTTTAATGATATTTTTCTCAGGAAAGTTGGGATTAAAAATCCAGCACGTACAAAGAAGGGCATAATGTGTTTTCCAACTACCAACTGTGATAGATTTTAACCTGTAGCCGTGACACAATTTGTTCGACTACAGGGATAAAATGATGCAACATACTAATAACAGTCTTATTTTTTACAATTTATAAGGCACTTTCACCAACATTTTATTTAATATAGGGTGGAAGAACATATCAACCACTTTAATTCCAAAGACTGAGAGAAAAATGTATCAATGTCAGGAAAACCTGGCAATAAAGATAACTGGGTATCCTTTCAATGGAATGCTCAGCGATTTGGCATTGGCTAGGGCACCTTTAGCATTGTTTGGTTCTATAGAAGTCTGCACCTTCCATCGCACTGACTGAGCTACTTTATAACTGTAGGTTGTAGAAAGCTGATAGTGATGCAAATGATCCTGCTCATGGAAATGCACATGATTTTTTTTCTGAGCGAAGATGCGTTGATTCTGCCCTGTGGAAGAGACTGTCGTGCATCTACAAGCGAGACCATTTCAGCATTTCTCATTACCTGCCTCTTTGTGGATTCTTCTTAATCTCCTTTGAATACCCCCTCCTTTTTAAAAAACACCTTACTAGTTCCTTCAATGATTAATAAGTTAAAGTTTTCAACATGTGTTCATTTTATTTTTGTATGAGAGTCATGGTTTTACCCTTTTTGAAAAGGATTCTTTAACAATAATATCACACTTACATTATCATATGATTTAAAACATTAAATGAATACCTATGTTTTGAATCATTCCAACAGAACCATTTTAAGTAGCTGTTACTTTTAAATTAAATGAGATAAACATATAAAATGCTCACTCTACATAGGAATATTTTGTTTATATATCAGTCAAGCAATGTACTTATTTTTAAAATTACATATTCTGTTTTAACTGACTATAACAAAGTTGTGTTTGAGTCTCATGTTTTTTTATTTTTAAAAAATTCAATAGCTTTAGGGGATACAAATAGTTTTTGGTTACATGGATATAGTGGCAAAGAAGTCTGGCCTTTATTTGTATTTATGTATTTACTCATTTATTTAGAATCAGAGTCTCACTCTGTCTCCCAGGTTGGAGTGCAGTAGCACAATCACAGCTACCACAGCCTCCACTAGCTGGGTTTAGGCAATCCTTCCGCCTCAGCCTTCCAGTGAGCTGGGATTACAGGCACACACCACCATACTCAGCTAATTTTTTGACTTATTGTAGAGAAGCGGTCTCACCATGTTCCTGAGGCTGGTCTCAAACCTCTGGATTCAGGCAATCCTTTTGCCTAAGCCTCCCAAAGTACTGTGATTACACGTGTGAGCCACTGCACCCGGTCTTAATTTCTCAGCTTGGTTGCTGTTGGTGTGTAGCAATGCTATTGATTTGTGTGTGTTGATTTTGTATCCTGAGACTTTACTGAATTCATGTATCAAGGCCAGGGGTCTTTTGGCGGAGTCTTTAGGATTCTCTGGGTTTAAAGTGTACTTATCACCCTCACTTGTGCACATTGTACCTGATAGGTGATTTTTCATCCCTCCACACCTTCCCCTTCTGAGTCTCCACTGACCATTAAATCATTCTATAAGCCTTTGCAGATCTTTAATTTAGCTTCTACTTATAAGTGAGAACATGCAGTGTTTGGTTTTCTGTTCCTACATTCGTTCACTTAGGATGATGTTCTCCAATTCCATCCAAGTTGCTACAAAAGACATTATTTTTGTGGCATATATATGCATACATATATATGTATACATAATATATATATAATTTTCATTATCCACTGATTAGTTAATAGGCATTTAGGTTGACTCCCCATCTTTGCAATTGTGAATTGTGCTGTGATAAATATACAAGTGTGGATATATTTTTTGTATAAGAACCTCTGTTCCTTTGGATAGATACCTAGTAGTGGAATTGGTGAATCAAATGGCAGATCCACTTTTAGTACTTTGAGAAATCTCCATACTGATTTTCATAGAGGTTGTACTAATTTGTACTCCCAACAACAATGTATAAGTGTTCCCTTTTCACTGCAACCGTGTGAACGGTTATTGCTTATTTATTTATTTAGTCAGGGGACTCACTCTGTCACCTAGGTTGGAGTGCAATGGCACAATCACAGCTTACCACAACCTCAACCTCCTGGGCTCAGGCAATTTTTCTGCCTCAGCCTCCCAAGTAGCTGGGACTACAGGTGTGTGCCACCATGCCCAGGTAATTTCTTGCTATGTTGTCTATGCTGGTCTTGAACTCCCATGCTCAAGCAGTCCTCCTGTCTCAGTCTCCCAAAGTGCTGTGATAACACATGTGAGCCACACCTGGCCTTTTTTTTATTTTTTAATTAAAAACAAAACCATTCTGCTTAGTATAAGGTGGTAGGTATCTCATTGTGGTTTTCATTTGCATTTCCCTGAATATTAGTAATGATAAGCCTTTTTTCTTGTGTTTGTTGGCCTTTATATAATCTTCTAAGATGTCTCTGTTCATGTCATTTGCCCACTTTTTAATGGGCTTATTTGCTTTTTCTCTTGCTGATTTGTTTGAATTCTTTGCCTAAGCCAATGTCTAGGAGAGTTTTTCCTAGGTTTTCATCTAAGATTTTTATGGTTCCAGGTCTGACATTTTAGTCTTTAATCCAATTTGAGCCAATTTTTGCATATGAAAAAACACAGGGATTACTTCTTTTTTCTGCATGAGGCTACTCAATTTTCCCAGCACCATTTGTTGAATAGGATGTCCTTTCACCAGTGTATGTTTTTGTCTGCTTTGTTGAAGATCATTTGGTTGTAGGAATTTGGGTTTATTTCTGGATTCTCTATTCTGTTCTCTCGGTCCATGTGTCTGCTCTTGTACCATGTTCACTACAGCTTTGTAGTATTTGAAGTTCAGGTAATGTGATCCCTCCAGCTTTATTTTTGCTTAGGATTTGCTTTGGCTATCCTGGATCTTTTATGGTTCCATATGAATTTTAGGATTTTTTTTTCTAATTCAGTGAAAAATGATGTGGGTAGCTTGATAGGGATTGCACTGAATCTGTAGATTACTTTGGGTAATATGGTCATTTTCACCATGTTGATTCTTCCAATCCATGAGTATGGGATGTTTCTACTTGTTTATATTCTCTATAACTTCTTTAATCAGTTTTGTAGTTCTCCTTGGAGAGCTCTTTCACCTCCTTGGTTAAATATATTCCTAGGTATTTTGGCTTTTGGTTGCTAATGTAAATGGAATTGAGTTCTTGATTTGATTCTCAGCTTGGTTGCTATTGGTGTATAGCAGTGCTACTGATTTGTGTGTGTTGATTTTGTATCCTGAGATTTTACTGAATTCATTTATCAAGTCCAGGAGTCTTTTGGAGGAGTCTTTAGACTCCTCTAGGTATATGACCATATCACTGGCATACACAGATACATTCTCTCTCTCTCTCTCTCTCTCGCCTGATTGCTCTGGCTAGGATTTTCTGATTCTTTTTTCCCCCACATTTTGTGATAAAGCATAATCATTTTGGATCTTTTAAAATCTGCTTTAAATCCATATATTAACATATATTCTTTGGAAAAGTACAAGATCCCTTTACTTGAGGGTCATTTGTTGCTATTTGAATCAAGTTCCCATTAATTTAAATTGATCAGACTCATTAACAACTGGTGCCTCTTGTGCGGAGGAACAGCATAAGGTTGGTCATGGCCCTGAGTGTGCCGACTTGGAAAAAGACAGTATCTAGGGATCCATGTTAATGGTAGAAGACACATAGCATCCAACACAACTTCTCCTTTGGCCTAGTAATGAAGAGCCCTCAAACCGAGGTGCTAGAAATACTGGTGATCCCACTGGATACTCCATGTCTGCAACCTATTCAGTATACTTGAGGACATGGAAAATGGGCAGATCTACTTACAAGGATGAGATGGAATAGATGCGGCATTCACAAAGACTCTGTAGGACAGGGGTCCCAACCCCTGGGGCCATGAACCGGTACCGGTCTGTGGCCTGTTAGGAACCATGCCACACAGCAGGAGATGAGTGGCAGGTGAGTGGGTGAAGCTTCATCTGTATTAAAGCCTTTCCCGATCACTCACATTACTGCCTGAGCTCTGCCTTCTGTCAGATCAGCGGTGGCATTAGATTCTCAAAGAAGGGTAAACCCTGTGAGAATCTAATGCCTGATGATCTGAGGTGGAGCTAAGATGGTGATGCTGGCACTGGGGAGAGGCTGCAAATACAGATTAATGTTATCAGTGAGGTTTGACTGCACAGAGACCATAATAAATCAATTACTTGCAGACTCATATCAAAACCCTATCAGTGAGTGGCAAGTGAGTGGATGTACTTCAATTGTACATCTGCATCTGGTGGTAGGCTTTAAGTCAGAATCCAACACTTATTTTAGTCCATGTGTGGCCCACCATTTTTTTTTTTTTGAGTTGGAGTCTCACTCTGTCACCCAGACTGGAGTGCAGCGGCCGCTCCCGGCCACCACAGCCTCGACCTGCTGGGCTCCGGCAATCCTTCCGCCTCAGCCTTCCAAGTAGCTGGAACTACAGGCACGCGCTACCATGCCCGGCTAATTTCTTGATTTATTGTAGAGAGGAGGTCTCACTTGCCCAGGTGGGTCTCGAACCCGCGGGCTCAGGCAATTCACTCACCTCAGCCTCCCAAAGGCGCGGGATTACAGGCCGAGCCACCGAGCCCGGCTCCCACCCATTATTTTATTTACCACTTCTGTCCAAGTCTTTTTTTAAAGGTGAACTGTATAATTATTTCATTATATATTCCAATGTAATAATAATAGAAATAAAGTGCACAATAAATGATACAGACTTGTATCATCCCAAAACCATCCCCTCACCCCCTTGCTGATCCGTGGAAAAATTGTCTTCCACAAAACCGGTCCCTGATGCCAAGAAGGTTGGGAACCACTGCTACAAGGTACCCATGAGATCAAAACTATTTTCACGATAATACTAAAACGTTTGCCTTTTTTTCCTCTTTCTCTCATCAGCACATGTTGTCATTTTCTAGATGTAATGACATCATTGGCCAGACACTAATGGAATATGTGCTTGTATGTATGTTTTTAAATTTTCTCAGTAGTAAGTTCCAGCACAGCAAATATCAGCAAATATAACTCACATAGACAGGAGCACATTCACTTGTAAGCATATAAAAGAGAAAACATTTGCGCACCATTAAAGTTAAGAAATAAAGCAGGCTGCAGTCCTATCTCACCTGCAACCTGGGAGAAGCAACTGCATTTTTTTTTTTTTTTTTTTTTGTGTTGGAATATCACTACGTCACCCAGACTGGAGTGCAGTGGCCGCTCCCGGCCACCGCAGCCTTGACCTGCTGGGCTCCGGCAATCCTTCCGCCTCAGCCTTCCAAGTAGCTGGAACTACAGGCGTGCGCTACCATGCCCAGCTGATTTTTTTTATTTATTGTAGAGATGAGGTCTCGCCAAGTTGCCCAGGTGGGTCTTGAACCCGTGGGCTCAGGCAATTCACTCACCTCGGCCTCCCAAAGCGCGGGATTACAGGCTGAGCCACCGAGCCAGGCCTTTTTTTTTTTTTTTAACTTGGAGTCTCACTCTGTCACCCAGGCTGGAGTGCAGTGGCACACTCACAGCCACCCCAGCGACAACCTACTGGGCTCCAGCAATCCTTCTACCTCAGCTTTGCAAGTAGCTGGAACTACAAGCGTATGCTACCACGCCCGGCTAACAACTGCATTTTGTGGTCCCCTTTTCCTCATTTGCAACAAAGGGAGTCTGTCTTGCTCTCCTTCTCTCCTTTTTACACCTTGAACACTAAGATTCTATGATCTACAGACACTGAAGCATTGCTAGTGCCTCAGGTGTTGGCTCTGACCCTTCAGAGTTGGAGGATCATAGAATTTGTTCTGGCTTAGAGAAGTTAACTGACCTCCTCAGGGTCTCACAGGAGGAGTGGGGAGTGGTGGAGTTAAGAAGCAGACCAATTCTATCTCACCTCAGAATCTAAGTCTTTATACACTTACACTACTTCATTATGTGAACAGCAATGCCACATGGGCAGGTTGGCACAGGGATAACCCAGCTTTCTTTTTTTTCTTTTAAGGGAGATCAGAGTCTTACTATGTTGCCCAGGCTGGCCTTGGGCTCAGGCTATCCTCCTACCTCAGTAGTTGGGGTATGTGTACCACCAAGCCTAGTACCTCTGACTTTAAAGCCATCTGCCTTGCTTTGGAGTTAACATTATGAATATTTCTTTGTTGGTCCATTTCTGGTTATTTTCATTATTTTTAGAGTAGCTAAATACTTCTGCATATCTGGGAATTGGACATTATTAAAAATAATAAATTTCTTAACTTATTAGGACATATTTCAAGTTTTTCTTATGGTTTGAATATATAAAATAACACAGTACTATAAAATAACTAACTTTTAAATAAATTTTGCTTCTTTCCAAAAGAAATTGCCACTTTAATGCTGTTTTCTGTTCATCCGTCATTGCGAGAAACTCATTTGCCTGGTTAAGAAAAAAAAAAAGTCAGACAAATATTCCTGAAGAACACACAGACAACTCATTTTGAAAACAATGTGAAACTTGAACTCTCTCACCAGAAATGGGATTTTATTCACAGTAATTACAGCTTGATTGTTTTGATAGAGAAGACAAGGCAAGAAAGTCCATAAATAGAATCTCCAAAGCCAATTAGGTAGCTCAGCAAGGAAAGCTCCCCTCAATAAAGTGGAAACAGAATTTGGAACTTTAAATGGTAAATTTAATGAGCTCATTTTAAAAATAAAAAACAAGTGCCTATCATCAAATGCATGTGCTAACCTCTAAGTATCTGTCGTATAGCTGCAAATCAGAGAGAAAACTTGTGGCTGACTTTATATATCTGGGTAAGTGAAATATTGCCACATCCTCCTAAAAGAACCATCTCAATGACTAATCAATGTCTCCAATGTGTTGTTTTGCCCCCTTGCTGCTTGACTATATAAAGTGTCATGTTTATGTCTCCATTTTGGCTAAAAGCCTCAGTCATTATTCATAGCAGTAAATATTAGCTAGGATTTTAATATAAACTATGTAACATTTGTTCATTAAAGCAACATGTGTTTAAGTCAATATGATTCTTCCCCTGACCTGTTCATTAATGAATTAATTTCTGTCAAATGTTCACCAAAATAACCTATACTTTTGGAGAAGAGCATTTAATTTGGAAATATTTCTAAACATTTCTTCTTTTTTGCTATTTACCGTGCAGCCCAAAGTCTCCTCAGCAACACTTCCTGTGAGACTACAGGAGTGGAGGGTACCTGTGTGATCAGTAAGATCAATTAGCATATCGAAGCTGAGAAAAACAGATTTAAATTCCAAAGAAGCCTTGTTGCAAGTTGTGCAAGTGTCAGCTGCTTCATTTACAATATAACCACAGCTGGAACTGAAAATAAACAAAGACAATGATAAAACGTGATGACCCTTAATGACAAATTCAATCTTTAGCAGAATTATCACTTAAAACTCTAATTCATCATGTGAAATACTTACTGGGGGCTCAGTGCTGTGCAGGGTACAAGACAGACGTAAGAAACAATACAATGTGCATCCTACCCAGTCACTCTTGTTTCCAGCAACTGTAACTCATCTTAAACTAGGGACACCCGTTCTCTCAGTGTCCTCCCTCCTTCCCTCCTCTGCTGAGCTCCTGCCCAGCCCTCCAGGTTCAGCCCAGTCTCATTTCCCTGCAGGGCCTTCCTTTCCTGCACCCCAGGTCATACCCCTCCCCTCTGGGAACAGTAGCAGAGCTTGTGCTTCAGTCCTGACTCCACTGTCACATCAGTTCCTTGTTATTGCAGGTGTGTCCACCCATCTCCCTGACCAGAAGGCCCAAGGGCAGAAATTACGTCTTGTGCCTGGAAATAAACCACTCACTTGATGGTTCTGTACTAGGCTTTCTGTACATACACAGAAAATTCCACAGGGCTGGTCAGGTTCACATCCACATGCTATTAATACTGCTAATGATACATTCTCCTCCCTTTAAGTGGCTCATGCTAGTCTACATTTCTGAAGCAGGACTTACTTCTGCCGTTTTGAACAGAAAGACATTCAGATTTCTCAAACAGAGGAAATGAACTGAAGCAGTGGTTTCTTGTCTAGCCATAGATCACTTTTTAAGCCACTTTTAGATGCTTTTTCTCAAATATAAATGTTAAAGATGTAGGAAAAAATAAGAAAAGTAATTTTTTATTTTTTTAATTTTTGAAAAATACTTTTCATAAGATAAACATGTGTCTTACACAGCAGACTCCACTTTAGGTTTTTCAACTTTAATACCACATCATAAAATATTTTAAAAATCTAGAGGTCAGCCGGGCTCGGTGGCTCAGCCTGTAATCCCACGCTTTGGGAGGCTGAAGTGAGTGGATTGCCTGAGCCTGCGGGTTCAAGACCCGCCTGGGCAACTTGGCGAGACATCATCTCTACAATAAAATTAAAAAAATCAGCCGGGCATGGTAGCACGTGCCTGTAATTCCGGCTACTCGGAAGGCTGAGGTGGAAGGATCGCCGGAGCCCAGCAGATCGAGGCTGCAGTGGCTGGGAGCAGCCACTGCACTCCAGTCTGGGCGACAGAGTGAGACTCCAACTTAAAAAATAAAATAAAATAAAATCTAGAGGTCAATTTTTTTTTTTTTTGAGTCAAGGGTCTCTGCCACCCAGGCTGAAGCACAGTGGCATGATCACAGCTCAATGCCTCTATCTTGGGCTTAGGCAATCCTTCTGCCTCAGCCTCCTGGGTAGCTGGGACTATAGGTGCATACCACCACACCTGGCTAATTTTATTTTTTGTAGACATGAAGTCTCACTATGTTGCCTAGGCTGGTCTTGAACTCCTGAGCTCAAATGATCCTCCTACCTCAGCCTCCCAATTGCTGGGATTATAGACATGAGCCACTGCACCTGGCCCAGAAGTCAATATCTTGACTGTAGCAATAGATACACAAACCTACAAATGTGATAAAACCATACAGAATGTACACATACTGGCTGCGCTCGGTGGCTCAGCCTGTAATCCCAGCACTTTGGGAGGCTGAGATGAGAGGATTGCCTGAGCCCACGGGTTCAAGACCAGCCCAGGAAACTTGGCGAGACCTCATCTCTACAACAAATCAAAAGTTAGCCAGGCAGGGAAGCATGTGCCTGTAGTTCCAGCTACTTGAAAGGCTGAGGCAGAAGGATCGCCGGAGCCCAGCAGGTCAACACTGGGGTAGCCATGAGCGTGCCACTGCACTCCAGCCTGGGCGACAGAATGAGACTCCAACTAAAAAAAAAAAAAAAAAAAAAACATATACAAATGGCTGCATGTAAATCTTGGGGGGAATTAGAATAAGAGCAGAGGAGTCAGTGAGTGTCAATATCCTGGCTATGATGTGGTACTATAGCATGCAAATGGCATCACTGAGGAAAATTGGGCAAAGGGCACACGGGATCGCTCTATATTATTATTACCATTTTTTGGAGTGCAGTAGCACCATTATGGCTCACCACAGCCTTGACCTCCTGGGCTCAGACTATCCTTCTGCTTTAGCCTCTCGAGTAGCTGGGACTACAGGTGCACACCACCATTCTTGGCCAATTTTTTGTTTTTAGTAGAGACGAAGTCTCACTATGTTAGTCTAGGCTGATCTCAAGCTCCTGAGCTCAAGCAGTCCTCCCACCTCAGCTTCCCAAAGTGCTGGGATTACAGGCATTAGCCACTGCATATAACCTTGTATTATTTCTTCATGTGAATCTAGAATTATCTCAATAAAAATTTCAATTACAAAAATCCATAGAGAGATTTTCATGATAATATTTTATTTTATTTTTATTTTTATTTTTAGTTGGAGTCTCACTCCGTCACCCAGGCTGCAGTGCAGTGGCGCACTCCCACTGGGCTCTGGTGATCCTTCTGCCTTAGCCTTCCAAGTAGCCAGAACTACAGGCGTGCACTACCACGCCCAGCTAATTTTTTTTTATTTATTGGTCTCCAAGTTGCCCGGGCCAGTCTCGAACCTGTGGGCTCTGGCAATCCAGTCGCCTCAGCTTCCCAAAGTGCTGGGATTACAGGCTGAGCCACCAAGCCCAGCTCATGATAATATTTTAGATATTTCTTACCAATCATCTTTTGGCTAAGATTATTAAATCTACTGGGGTTTACTTTCTATGCAAGTAAATGCTAACTTTGATCTGCAAGAGGTTAGAAGTCATATGCATCACACACAGAGATGTATCTATATATCTATATCTATACATTTTTAATTTTAATTTTAATTTTTTGTAGAGATGATGTCTTGCTATATTGCCTAAGCTGGTCTTGAACTTCTGGGCTCAAGCGATCCTCCCACGCCAGCCTCCCAAAATGCTAGGATTATAGGCGTGAGCCACTGTGCCCAGCCTATATATCTATATTTTAGAAACAGGGTCTTGTTATGCTCAGGCTGGATTTCAACTCCTCAAACTTCTGAGCTCAAATGATGCTCCCACCTCAGCTTCCCAAATGTCTGGAACTACAGTTGCATGCCACTGCACTCAACTTGAAAATAGCTTATTTTAAATGCTGTTACTATATCGCTAGAGGAAATGGCAACCAAAATAACTTTCTACTAAATTATAAGGTAAGTGCCGGGGTCGGTGGCTCAAGCCTGTAATCCCAGCACTTTGGGAGGTCGAAGCAAGAGGATTGCCTGAGCTCAGGGGTTCGAGATCAGCCTGAGCACTTTGGTGAGACCTCGTCTCTACAATAAATAAAAAAATAAGCCAGGAATGGTAGCACGTTTCACCTAGTTGGAAGGCTGAGGTGGAAGGATTACCTGAGCCTAGCAGGTTGAGGCTGTGGTGGCCGTGAGCATGCCACGGCACTCCAGCCTGGGTGATAGAGACTCCAACTCAAAATATATGTTTGTCTTTCCACTTAAAAATTTCTGACGGTACAGTAGATTATATCTTACTTTAAAATAAAATTATAATCTTTGAATCTAAAGTCTGCCATGGGCATTTTTCAGTATAGTTTATACATTTTTCTAAACTATATAACCATTGTTAAGTCAAATAACAGCTTTAATATTTGTAGAGCTTAACATTTATTAACTAATTATTTCTTACAAAAATGAATTTGCTAAGAGTAACTCAGCTCCTTACCATCTCTTTCGAATTACTTTTGTAGTTTCATCGTCAATGTTCAATGTAGAAATGTAAGCATAAAGAATGCCAAAGAAAGGATCAGATTTTCCTTCATTCTTCAAAGCTTTTACCTTTAATTGTTCAACTGTATAGACATCAACTATTGTATTTACTAAAAATAAAAAGAGTATTACCGTTACATGGATTATTTCCAAATAGAAAAGCTACTAATTCCTTTTTTTTTTTTTTTTTTTGAGTTGGAGTCTCACTCTGTTGCCCAGGCTGGAGTGCAGTGGCACGCTTCGGCAATCCTTCTGCCTCAGCCTTCCAAGCAGCTGGAACTACAGACGTGCACCACCACGCCAAGTTAATTTTTGACTTATTGTAGAGAGGAGGTCTCACCAAGTTTCCCGGGTTGGTCTCGAACCCACGGGCTCAGGCAATCCACTCACCTCGGCCTCCCAAAGTGATGGGATTACAGACTAAGCCACCGAGCCTGGCCAGGCTATAAAATTCTAATGAGAACATGTCATAGCTTAAGTAACAGAAAAAAATATTATATTGCCTATATTAAAACTGATTGTATAAATGGACATAAAAGCAAAATTTAACAAAAAAGAAAATAAATGAGAAATTAGTCTTCATTAAAATGAAGAATTTCTGGTCATCAAAAGATACCACGAAAAAAGTGAAAAGGCAGGCCACAGAATAGGAGATGCTACCAGTCTTACAAGACAAAGGACTCAACCAGAATACCTACAGAATTATTTAAAAATCAATAAGAAAAAGACAGTGACTCAATTTTTTAAATGGAGAAAAGACTCTAAAAGGTACCTCATAAAAAAAGATATTAGGAGCTGGGCGTTGTGGCTCACACCTATAATCCCAGCACTTTGGGAAGCTGAGGTAGGAGGATCACTTGAGCCCAGGAGTTCAAGACCAGCCTGGGCAATATAGTGAGACCTTGTCTCCACAAAAAAAATTAAAAATTAGCTGGGCGTGGTAGTGTGTGCCTGTAGTTCCAGCTACTTGGGGGACTGAGGCTGGAGGATCGCTTAAGCCCAGGAGTTCAAGGCTATTTTGATCAAGCCACTGCACTCCAGCTTGGGTGGCAAAGTGAAGTCCCAACTCCAAAAAAAAAGAAAGAAAAGAGTCAGGCGCGGTGGCTCATGCCTGTAATCCCAGCACTTTGGGTGGCTGAGGCGAAAAGATTGCTTGAGTCCCGGAGTTCAAGACCAGCCTGGACAACATAGCAAGACCTTACCTGTAAAAAAGAAAACCAGGCTAGGTGCAGTGGCTCACCCTGTAATCCCAACACTTTGGGAGGCTAAGGCAAGAGGATTTCCTGAGCCCAGGGGTTTGAGAACAGCCTGGGCAACTTGGTGAGACCTTGTCTCTACAATAAATCAAAAAATTAGCCAGGCATGGTAGCATGCCCTTGTAGTTCCAGCTACTTGGAAGGCTGAGGTGGAAGGATCACCTGAGCCCAGCAGGTCAAGGTTGTGGTGGCCGTGAGCATGCCACTGTACTCCAGCCTGGGTGACAGAGTGAGACTCCAACTCGGAAAGAAAATCAAACAAATAGCTGGGTGTGTTGGCACACACCTGCAGTCCCAGCACCTTGGGAGGCAGAGTTGGAAGGGTCACCTGAGCCCAAGAGGTCAAGGCTGCAGTGAGCTGTGACCTTGCCACTGCACTCAAGCCTGGACAACAGAGTGAGACCCTGACAAAAGAAGGAAGGAAAGAAGGAAGGAAGGAAGGAAGGCAGGCAGGCAAGCGGGTGGGCTTCATTGGTTTCTTTTCTTTTGTTCATGTCTAGTACATATAATTTAATTTTCTTCACTAAAGTATGGCTATGTGTATCTATTTATCTATATTTTATTATTTATTCTTCTATTAGCATATACGCACAGAAACATTGAAAGGTGTCCACAAAATAACACTATTTCTGGGCCATTTACTGTATTCTGTATTGTGTTTACTTAAAAATTTTTGAGCATTATCATTTTTAATAAAAATAATAAAAGCTTTAAAGAAAACATGATTGTAGTTTACTCAAAAATATTTAATAAATTTCTGCCTATAAGCTTTTTGAGGGAGTAATGAGCATTTTAAAAGATGAAGCAACTCGTTTTTGTCTCTGAGTAAATTTAATTATGAAAGTTTCCACAGTAAAATAAAAGAAAGGGACCCTTAAAAACTATTTGTGATTACTTTCCTATGACCCACAGACCAGAAAAAAAAATTCCCCACATAAATTAGGCTACTCTTGAGTGGCCTGAACACAGTTGTACTACTGTTGTTCTTTGTCCCTATTTCAGGGCTGAATTTTTGGGCAAGGACTGAAATACATTCTAGTGAGTCTACCTCACTGTTCATTGAATGCCTATTAGCTCCCTTAAGTTTCCTGAAAATGATCCAACATTTTAAAAATGTTTCCAAAGTAACAGTCAGGCTTTATTTTAGTGATAATAAATAGTACAATGTCATGCTTTTCCCTTCTTGTGGGCAAAAAGGTCTAAGTTTTGATTCAGTAGTATCTTTTTCTTTTTCTTTTTTTTTTTTTTTTGAGTTGGAGTCTCACTCTGTCACCCAGACTGGAGTGCAGTGGCCACTCCCGGCCACTGCAGCCTCGACCTGCTGGGCTCCAGCAATCCTTCTGCCTCAGCCTTTCGAGTAGCCAGAATTACAGGCATGCGCTACCACACCCAGCTGATTTTTTGATTTGTTGTAGAGATGAGGTCTCACCAAGTTGCCCAGGCGAATCTCGAACCCGCGGGGTCAGGCAATCCGCTCACCTCAGCCTCCCAGGGCGTGGGATTATAGGCTGAGCTACCAAGCCCAGCTGGGAGTTTTTTGAAAGAAC